>VWZL01001479.1:751451-852959 GCA_013396915.1 Stercorarius parasiticus | reverse complement strand
TATGATTCTATGATTCTATCAAGAAAAGAATTTGTCCACAACTNCTGGCGGCGTTCTTGTGATCTCTGTTCTAGGTGACCCTGCTCTGTCAGGGGGGTTGGACTAGATGATCTCCAGAGGTCCCTTCCAACCCCACCATTCTGTGATTCTGTGCTTATTTGAGCCAAATTACTCTGCTATAATTAATATGGTATAGACTGTGATGTATGGATCTGAGAAATATTTACCACAAAACCTTTAATTTTTGGCACTGATGGCATTGCACTCTTCCAGTAGGCTTTCACTTTTGACCCCTGCCTCCCCCAGATGCTGCAAATCAGTGCTGTCTCAAGAATTTTTATATGACTTCTTGACATCACATGGGTTTTATTACATTGTCAAGTAGAAGGAAGATTTTTGCTGCTTCTCAATGAGAAGTGTTGAGCTCTATTACTGCACTCACTGGTAACAACAAATTGGTAATTTACTGGGAATGAAATGTTGCTACTATAAAAAAATATAAATTATAAAAATTAGATTGCTCTGTCAAGAAATTCAGAGATTGAAGTGCCTATTTGAATATATATATATGCAGACCTAATGGATGCAAGACTATAAATGCAGAGGAGAAGGAACAATTACAGCAGTAGGTATCTGTAGTTATCAATCTATAAAGATCAAGCAGCCAAGACATTTTTAAAGTAAAATCAGGATATCGTTAACAGGAGAGTAAGATTTCAGACAAGATAAATGGAAGATAAACTGCAGTATTTACCAGCTAAAAGGAGGACGCTTATGTTCAAAATTTCAAGCCCCTCTAAAGTTGCTTGGACAGATTTACACCTTTTTAAAGCATATCTCTGTCTGTCAGAGGGGCCCTCCTAAGTCCCTACAGATAAAGTCCATCCCCGTCTTTACATAGCAAACTTCATCACTGGGTTTATCACCAGCAGCAGCTCCCAGGACGGAGTTCAGGCTGCTTCTCTTCACTCCCTTAAGTTTCTTACTAGCCTGGCTCAGCTGGATCTATTCTTATTACTACTTCTTGCAATTTTGAGGAACACAAGCAAAGACATCTATTTCAAACAGCATTAAAAACATCCTTATTTTTGATAGTTTTGTTCGTGTGTGGCTTTAGCAGAATATCGAGCAGAATTTAGCAGAATGATTTCATGAACAAAAACTGCAAGAGTAGAAACCAGTAGCAGAAGTTGAAAGTGCAAATGAAGATCCTGTATGAAATCAGAAAACTCTCCTGGATGGTCTGTAAAAGGATATTTTGAAAAGAATCTCTTTCTAAATGTCAGCTTTGTGAAAGATACAGGGCAGGATGGAAAGGAGATTGCCTTGAGAAGACCGGACACCTGACTTTGAAAACATGTAATCAGTCACATTTAATACAAAGGTGACTGGTATACGTGTGTATTTTTGTATCAACTAACACAAGACAAAGTTTTAATGTACGTAAGACTGAAGGAAAAAAGGTCATTATATCCTAACTCATGAGAAAAACGAGTAGAAGAAACCTCCCCTGGCAGTCAGTGACCATTTTCCATCACAAGCAACTCCATTGATACCAAATTTCTTTTCGGCATGAGGATTGAAAATTTGTAATCTGTGCCACAAAAGCCCGTGTATCATGCCGTTTTGCTGGAGTGCGAACAAGAGTACAGTGGGGCACCTCTTGGCTTTTCAGTATCATTTGGAGGAAATAAGCGTATTATGAAGTATTGTGTTTTGTTAATTTGCTCTCAAAAAAGTATTATGCTAGAGTGAAAGCAGTCAGTACAAAGCAGCCATGGGAAATTACACTAGCACGAGAAGCACTGTGGTTACTGTGTGAGTACGAATTGCTCTGCAATTCAGAGCGTAAAGCATGGAACATTAATAGGGACATGTACAGTATGTAATAGGGACATGGGGACATGTACGGATGTGAGGATGTCTTGTGAGCTGGTCAGAAAGCTGTTGGGATTTTTAATTTTGGATTTTGTGGTGGTGGGGCATATTGCCCCTTATCTGCATTTATTTTTTCCTAAACTGCTTATCGCGAGCTCTCGCACATGTACAATGAACTCGCTGTGATGTGAAATGCTTTGGAAACTCTTCTCAAGACTCACAGAAACGTGTAACAGAGAAGTTATTCTTCTGAGTTCTTGAAAATTCCTTGCTCTGTGAATATATGTGTGTGTGTGTGTGTATATACCCCTATGTCATACATATGAAAACAATGTTGTGATTTGTATGTAAGTATGAGGACCTAAATGATACCTAAAGGTCCAAAGAGTGCAAGTGAGCTTGCTGGACTGAACAGGAGATGTTATTTGTGTGTTTCCCCAGACAGCTGTGCTTTAGAAATGCTGGCCAGAGCTGGGTTGGAGTTAATGCTGGTTTGAGTGCAGAGTAACATCAGTGTTTTTAAGAGCTATCATTAATAGATCACTTGAATATATTAAAATCCATAGTTCAGCTGGGCACTTTCATTAATATTAGGGAAAACTATGGTCAAGCTTCCCAGCCTGAATTTAAATGTGGGGGTAACACAAAAAAAAATCAGTTTCCTATACAGTCTGGAAAACTGTGGGTATTAGTTCTCTCTAGGCACTGTAATACCGCTGGAATACTTGCACACTTACAAGTATCAATAAATTCACTTCCCAGCACCATACAAAGCAGAGAAGTCACTTTATTCCCCAGAAGGGAAGGAAAGCTGAAGATGGCTTTGCTGTCTTAGCGGTGCTTGGGTACAGGGCAAGGTGGAGGCTGTTGGCTGCAGGGTCTTGGCCCCCGGAGAGAGGATGAAGGTTTCTGTGAGCTGGCTGGGCAGGATTCACTCCAGGTCATCGCTGTCACCTCTGATGTGGCCTGTGTCTGACTTCTGTCTTCTTTTGAGACAGTTAGCAGAAATGCACAGTCTTTTCTCTCTGGCTGCATTTTTTCTGGCTGACGTGTTGAATTTTAAACAAGCTATCTGGCTCTTCCTCCAGTGTACCGTGGAGGGAGTATTTGCTGCTTGACTATTGATGTTGTATACTTAAAAGGGAGTAGAAATAATTACAGTATCCAGCATTTCAAAATACGTGCTTTCTAGCATGCCCTATGAGGCGCTTCCTTATTCTCAATAGAGGAAAAACTGAACCTCTGATCATAGTTGAGTGCATTTAATAATGCAGGTGTGTCTCCTTCTCAGGAGAAATTTCCATGTGGCACCTGCAGGTTAGAGAGAGAAAAGAGGAAATTATTGGAAAGATTCCTTCTACATCATTCCCACTCCCCTCCCTCACCAAACATTTGAAAACAATTTATAGGGTGAAAAGATGCACAAATTATTATCTATTGTCCATAGGTTCTTCCATATTAGGCCACAAAAAGATAACATACTCCATATATGTATCCATGTTCATATCAGTGTATGGTGCTTTAAAAAAAAAGGCAAAAATAGCATGGCAAGGTATGGACCTTAACGCACGGACTTCTTGCGCTTTGTGACAGTACTAGGATTATCAATACTTTTGTATTCTTATAGTACTGAGAAACCAAACTGGTTTGTAAGTGTGCTGTGCTGGGAGCAGAACAAAAAGTCTGCAAAGAGATTCAAGTCGTCTTCTAGTGTGTCCTGCTTGCTTGAAAAACCCGGCCAGGTTTTTCCAGGTTTTGCCTGGGAGTCGCTCACACTTGCAGGAGGGAGGGCTGCTGGCAGAGGGGAGGATGGGGTCAGCCGGGGTGGCCGATTTTAACACAAAAGGCAGGATGGGGTGGTTGTACTTGATGCGCAGAGAGAGGAGGAAGATGGTTTGGGACCTGGTAGGGAAGGTGGTGATAATCTCACAGTAGCCAAGGCATGTGAAAATTAGCATTGTCATTAATGGTCAGGCCCGCTAATCTAAGCTAGAGAAACTGGTTCAAAATGGGAGGCAAGATACCCTGCGAGCTGGAGTCAAGCCTTCTTTCAGCCACCAGCTGTTTTCCTGTACCATGCATCTTAGTCCATCACTGCACCTTGGAAGGACTAGGTTTCTTTAAAACCCCACTTCGCCCTTCTTATCCCAGCCTTACAAATGGTATGGTCTGAACTAAACTGGCCTGTGAAGCCCCCACGAAGAGGTGTATCTCCATCACTACCAGTGGTTGACACTGAGTTGCACTAGGGCAGGATGTACCCGCTGTCTGCAGGGGCGTAGGGGGAAGATCGCAGGCTGCTCTTCTGCAATCCGTGGATTTCCCATGAGCACAAACTGTGTCCTGGCCTTCGTTCGCGTGCTGAGCTCAGGGCTAAGCTACGGGCTGCCGGTGATTAAACACCCAAGGTCATGCACAGCAACTGCAAGCGGTGCAGATTTTGAGACACAACATTGATCATGCGTGGGGACAAAATTATTGAAGAAAATGATAGAGTGAATTAAGTGCTAACTCCTGATGTTGGAGAGTGATGGTCTGCGGGAAGCTCGCCCAGCTCAAGGGGCTGTGTGCGTGATGCTGCCAGCATGGGACTGGGGGCTCTTCCCAGAGGGAAAGGGGCAGCACAAAAGTTATTCCTTCTGTGGTTTTTTGTCCTCCCAACCTCAGGTGGCTACACACCCACCTCCTCCGGTTCTGCCTGTATTCAGGCAGATGAGATCCAGGATTATTCTGTGGGGTACTGCATAAATACGGAGTGGCAACGTCCCCGTGTATGGAGCGGTATCAGCTGTGCCTGCAACAGGCCAGTTGAGCGGAAAATAAACAACGTCTGCAATAGGTGGAAATGGATGGAAACTCAAAATTAAGATAAAACAAAGGCTGTGAAAGCCTAGGAACACATTTGGGAAGCACTGGTGTGTTTGATATTACACAGCAGTATGTGCTGGCCACATCAGCACTGTGCGCACAGCGCGTGCTTGTGAAAGTCTAGCTTTCGTGGGGTTTTTCATAGGCCCATAAAGGATATAGGCTTCTTGTTAGCTAACAAAACATGCTGTGTAGTTTAATTAGCTTCCTGGGGAGGGAAAGTCCCCATGGGTTTAAATTACAAGAAGACTCATGGATTTAAATGAATTCTGCAAACACAAAGCACATTTCTGGCTGGGCTCCCGACTTCCAGCTACACGGGATTGGTTTTGTCCCTCTTACCAGCGCTCTGTGCTGCCTCCCTGTGTTTTATAATGTGAAGGAAATGATGTTTTCACCTGTAGTGGGGTTTTTTGCTACTGTTTGTGGGGGTGGTTTTGGTTTATTTAATCAGTGTACTTGACTGCAGTTAGCAGAAGCCTCCACCTTTCTGCCCCACCACTTTCCATTTCTGTGTCCCAGGAGGAAGCTGCTTCTCTTCTTGCACTGGCATGACCCCCCCCAAAGCCGCATGCTGATTCTCCTCCATGGGAACCCTTTCCTCAGAATCCCACTCAATTCTTAAACATCTGGCATCAGATTATGGTTAACTGCTTTTTTCAGCAGTTAAATCCAAAGTTGCCAGCCCCAGGGGACTCAGAAAAAGCAGAGGGAGCATCTGTTAATTTGTCTTGGGCCATATTGCTGCACCTTTATGGCAATCTGTTTCTTAAGTGTGAAATGCAATATCAAATATCCCCATACACAGTGCAAGGATCATGGAAGCCAAAGAGGTGTGTCTGTCCCCATCGTCCTCTTCCTTTTGTGGTTTGTGACAGAAACCACTCTACAGTCTTGGATTTTGAGTGTTGCTTCTTGTAATCTGACCTCTGCTTCCAGCTAAAGCACCAGAAGGTGTTTTTTCTCTGATCAGCGGTTAAAAGTTTATTTCTTGGGACATTCGCTAGTACAAAGAGCTGGCTCCAGTTTCACATTTTTTCTCTTCGAAATAGTTAATACTTAAGCATTTGGTTTCATACTCCAGAAGGAAGACTTATCTATGGACCACTGAAAAAAAGCTGAATATTTTTGTAGAAACCTGCATAATGTAGCATAGGGAAAATTTCAGAAATAATCTCTGTGGGAATGGTGGAAATCCTGATTTTGTGTAGTTCCCAGATCATTAAGGGACAACAGGTTTTACCAATTGGGATGCTCTAAATCAATATGTATGAATGGGGAGGTGCTGAACAAGCAAGAATCCTATTGGAGCCCTTCGTAGAGGGCTTCCTACTGCAGCCACAGGCTGAGGACCTCCCACTCCTGAAGAACATCTCCTGGCAGAGGTCCTAATCCTGACCCTGAGAGATGCAAGGATCAGTCCAGTTAAATGCTGGACAAACCATTATGATCCTTGAATCTGACTTTCCCTGTCACATAGGTCACGTAATTTCATTTTACTTATTTTTTGACTGAATTCAAGTATCTCTCTTCTGAAAAGCTAAGGACTTTGCATAGTTCAGATCCAGCACATTGCGAGCCACCTGGTTCCAATGATCAATGCTGAAAGAAATGTTCTGCTTCCTTTTAGCCTGAATTTGGCTAGATTAATCTTGCTGTCACTGTGTATTTTTTTTAAACTTTTATCTGATAGATTGGGTTCACCTGTAAACATATGGTTGTTTCTCTTTGTAAGCGCACAAAGAATCTTAACTAACCAGGTCCAGACAAAGTTCTGGATACACTTTCAGATTGGGCTGCCTCAGTCCAAAGCTATAAGGTAAACTTTCTGTATCACAAATTACTATTTTCTGAACTTTTCCCAATTAATAAAAATCCTTTGAAATGTGAGTGGAAGAAGTAAACATCCTGTTTCACAGTCTCCTTCGCTGGTGCCTAATATAAATGTTTGCAGCTTATTTCGACTTGGGGTTTTCCTTCTCACCTGTCCCAGACCTGTGGTTTAACCCCAGCTGGCAGCTAGGACCATGCAGCCACTCTCTCAGTTCTCCCCCTTCCCCACCACCCCGCCAAGGGGAGGGGAGAAGGGGGAGAAAAGGGGGGAAAGGAATAAAAACCCTCATGGGTTGAGATAAAGACAGTTTAATAGAATAATAACAGAAAAAGAAAATCACAATAATAATAATGGTAAAAGAATTTGCAAAATTAAGTAATACAACACAACTCGCTCTCACCACCTGGTGATTGGTTGCCCAGTCCCTCTTGAGCAGTGATTGAGGATCCCTGCCCCCCTCAGTCAACCCTCATTTATATACTGAGCATAACATCTGTGGTATGGAGTATTCCAGTGGCTATACCGTTGTTCTGTCTACGCTCCTTCTTAGCTTCTGTGGGAAGCTGAAAAAAGTCCTTTGCTAATATAAACATCACCTGGCAACAACTAAACCAATATGCATTATCCATATTCCCTTTAAACCAAATCTGAAACACACTAGAAAGAAAATTTAACTCTACTCCAGCTGAAACCAGGACACCCACCTTCTTCGCAGTTTTGCTGGCCCCTCCAGGTCCGGTGCTCCATGATGGCAAAGAGTGTGACTCTCTTCCCCTGTACAAAGCACAGCGCAGGGGAACGGGAGGTCACCTATGGCATTGGCAGCCCCATCTGGGTACCTCTGAGGCAGTGAAACAGATGGGGGAAGGTACAGCACGAGTGCACTGCACAGCTGCATGGCTCCATGGTCCTTGCAAGTACCTGTGCATATAGCCCTGGGTTTGCTTTTTAACATAATCTCCGTGGTTTTGCTAATGATGACCTGGTTTAAGTGGGTACCACTAAGTGACCAAACTACTCACCGTATAAATGGTGTAACATCCCTACAGGACAGTGATGCTGTGGGCCAAATTCTGCTGTTAAACAATGGATTAAACCCAGATCAGGTGTGGAGGAGATCAAAACTTTAAAATTTTAATCCCCTGCCGTCCTCACATCCTATCTTGTCCTTGTTTCTTATTCTCTGAGTTAATACAGGAGATAATTGTGCTCTTTTTCAGCCTGTGCTATGGAAAAGGTGGTCAAGTTTTCTCTCCCTGCAACACATGAAATGAGCACCCTGCCCTCACTAGAGGAAAGAGACAAGTGCTGCTTTCACACCCTTCCGCTGTCATGTCCTCAGTGCCACCTCACCAAGGCAAACTCAGTCCTTTCATCCAGGACTAAGTGCTAAATTGATGCAGAGGGCCACGAAGCAAGCTCATAAATTAGTCTACTTTAAAGGTTGCGCTTTACATATTTGAAGATAATTTGACCATCATGACTAATTCATAGAATGATAAAATGTCGACAGGAAAAAACCCGCCCATCCCTACCTTCTATCCTTAGATTAAATAGCAGGAAAGTCTACTTTTTTTTTTTGTTTTTCCTCCTTTCTATCCTAATGGATGTGAACACAGATTTATTTTTTTTTTTTACATAAAAGGGTTTTTCTCAATTCTGCACTATAAAGGCATGAATAAGGCAATGGACCTCAAGAAGAGGCTTACTGTTGTTTATGTGGCCTTGTACAAGATGCCAAGGGCATTGTTTCTATTGCATCCCAGCCTTGTTCAGCAATGAAGTAAAAAAAATAATTAATGCCACAGCTTTTTCTGCTGTGAACAGTGTAGCAATCGTATTTGCAGGGAGAAGGCTTCTGTTATTCATACGTCGGCTGCACCAAATTGATGACAACACTCTTGTAAATGGATATCTCTCTTGCACAGCTCTGTTTCCATGACAGTAGCCAACTGATGACTGTGCTGCAATGGGGATAATAAGGTAGCCTTTCCCTATGGGGCACCTTGGTGCCCACAGTTATTCCCAGAGAACGTCTTTCAGATTTGTTAGCTGTTGTGTGAAGATCCAGAAATGAATACTGAAAAAATTTGATTATTCCTATCAAAGCATCTTGCTGTAAGAAAGAGCTAGAAAATAATTTTCTCTTCCCTCTTTAATGCCTCTCTATAGGCTGATCCTTAGATGTGATACAGAGCCTTCGATACCGTGAAAAACATTGGAAAATTGGAAAGAGGAAAGGAAGCAAAATAGCAAGAACCTGAAGTTCCTGTGTCTTAGGGGAAAATAAGCAGTTTTGCTAGTAATCATCGGTATTAGATAAGCGGTGCAGGATATAAGATATCAGTGACTTTCTTTCCTGTCTTATTTTTAATCATTCTATCATGTCCTAGAAGGACTGTGTGTTCAGCTATACGAACTGATTAAAATGCAAGTTAACAGTGGCAAACCAGTTTTGCCTTCCTTTGCTGAATTAGTGGGCTGACTGATAAAAGTCCTACCCTCTGTCAACCCTTGGTTTGCTTCACATTTGCCGATGCTCTTGTACCACTTGTCTCTGTGAAATGGGCGTTCCCTTGTATCGACTGGGAATTTACAGACCTGGGCACTAGCATGGGAAAGCAAAAAAGCCGGAAAACTGTAGGTTAAGGTTTTCTGCAACTCAAGCTTTCTTTTTTTTTTTTCTTTTTCTTTCTTTCTTTTAAATCAGTCAAGAACAACCCCATAAAATAACAAAAAATAAACCTAAGAAAGGATTTCTCGGAAACAAGATTCACCCAAGAAAATTCTAGAGGCAGGAAGATAAACCCAATTATTGATTTTCCAGCCTGAAAACTAAGAATGAGCAGAAATATGTGAGCTGAAGAAAAATCTTAATTGAGAGCATCTGGGTTCAGTTTTGAATGTACTCAGAAAACACGGTAACTTTTGAAAACTGGCCCCTCCAGCTTCCATCTGGTCTGTGATGTCTTGGCAGATGCGTGTCAAGCAAGTAGGGTGAAGATTTCGTTTACTTCTCTTCCCATTTTTCTGTATGGGTTTGTTTTCTGCCTCACCTCTCTGTATGTACAAGGAGGTTTGCCATCCACCCAGCTCCTGAACCAAAAATATTTCCACAGCAACTGATTTGAACTTGTGTAATAACCCCTAGATGAGCTGTTGGCATTGGGTTTGCTCCAGGATGCTGTGTTCTGTAAAGCTACACCACTCTGGGCCAAGCTTCACCAGGTCCCCACCACCGACCTCTCATCTCCCTGCAGTGTGGGACAGCACGAGTTCAGGCTGACGGAGAGCCCTTACCCTGAGCACTGCCACCCTTTCAGACCCCGTGAAGCCGTCTGCTGCTGCCATAGCTCCCTACCTCTGTGTGCCTGCGAGCTTTACCTTATATCTCCTTACCCCCCTGTCCCTCCCCTGGCTGTCTTCTCCTTGCCTTCCAGCCTTCTAACCAGGTTTGACTCCTCACATCTTCCTTTCCCATATCCGGCATCTCTCAGAGACTTCTATTTTTTTAATTTTTTTAAATCCATTAATGTCTCCTCAGTCTTTGTTGCATCTCTCCAGGCTCCACACTGTAACGTCACTGATGTCCTCACATCTTTTCATTTCCAGCTATTCCAATTGATCTGTTTCTTCCTGCTGTTGCTTTTAATATTTATTATTCTCCTCAGCCTAGCCACTGCTTTTTCAGCTTTAACACCTTTACTTCTTCCAAGCCAAGGCTTGTCTGATCTCCTGCTCTGTAATTCTCTCCATGATTTCCTCTATCATCTCCCAAAACGTATCTTCACCTCCTTCCTCCATGCCTGGTTTGAGGTCTCCCTGCCCAGGTTCCTGGCACCCCCTGCAGTGCCACCCTGCCGCCTGTAGCACGGATGGATGGTTGGGCTTGTGCAGACCATGCTCCTCTCCCACCTCCAAACCCACCAAGGTGTCTGGCTTGCAAATCCCTTGGGTACCACAACCTGGAAATACGGCTGAGACCGAACGCTTTCCCTGGCAGCTGTGTGGGGCTGCAGCCCAGCCATGCTGCTTGCAGCCCTTTCCTCACCTCTCTTGGCATAGAGAGGGTCCATCCCTGGAGATAAAGCCTCATTGTGAGCCAGGGGACAGCCTGCAACAGGGGTTGTGGCGTGCCCCTGACTTCCCCGAGCCCTGCCCTGTTGGCCAGCCCAAGACGACCCACCATCTCCCCTTTTTCGGAGTGGT
Source organism: Stercorarius parasiticus (assembly GCA_013396915.1). NCBI lineage: Eukaryota > Metazoa > Chordata > Aves > Charadriiformes > Stercorariidae > Stercorarius > Stercorarius parasiticus. The sequence goes on along the minus strand of VWZL01001479.1, from coordinate 842,170 downwards.
GTTTCTCTTCCCAAGACATGGAGCCGGCTCATCAGCCCGTGCAGCTTGACCTGCTATTAAAACAATGGGAAGCTGTGCTGATTTACACCTCCTAAGGAGCCAGGCCGTCTGTACTGTTCAAGTGATGAAAATATCAAAAGTGGTTGACTTTTTCTACTTGGAGCTGCCATAATTTTCTGTAGTGATGTGATGCCCCTTTTAATTTATTTATTTATTATTTGTTTTGTTTTGTTGGTTTTGAGTGTTATTTGCCCTAATCAGTGTTAGATTGAGGAAGAAACACTGTGAATGCTGGAGGTGAATTTGCTTCCCATCAGTGCCAGGTTTAATGTGGCACATTTAAGAAAAACTGGTGGGGCACCTCTGCCCTTGCGTAACGTTGATGTGAAAGGAGTGGGGTTTCACTGGGGACCCAGCCAGCAGCACAACGGGGTGCTGCTCCCTTGCACGATTTATCTGGAAGTGCTTTGTGGCAGCATCAACCCCAGCAGCACCGCGGTGGCCACCCCTCGGGGCAGGCAGGTGGGCGCCCCCGACACTGCAACCATTGCTCTCCCCATGGACACTGCGGGAGGTGGGGAAAGCCTTCGGTGTGTTTTTAAGCAGTCAGATATAGGGTGGGTTGTCGCTTATGTCAGGGGGAAATGAAAGGAAATTGGTCTCTGAGGGGCAGCCATGTTAACATATATATTTCTTTAAATAAAGAGCTCGTGTTATGAGAGCAAGCGATGCCATAGGTAGGGAGTGATGGTCTCGTTGCCATGGGAACTACTCCTTCTACTTGAATAACAAAATCAATAATTGCCTTAAACCTCCGCGGTGTGTTTGGAGTTTGGTCCCTTTTCATCGTGTGGGTTTTGTGAGAAGGGCTATGATGGATTCTGCAAGAAAACCTGTGGATACTCTGTGCTGTTTCCTGCCCATCTCAGGCCCTGCGAGGTGATATATTAATGCCATACCTTAATTTAAATAGATTGAGGCTTTATCCTGCCATGCTGAAGGCCTAATCCTGTAACTCCTGCCTTTATTTTAGGGAAGCAAAACCCACTCTCCTAGGAAGAGCAGCCAAAATACCAGCAGGGCTACCAGCACTGGTCAGGATTGCTGGCATTGGTAAAGACTGTATAGTCTGACCACAGTGTGAGGAGCACAGGGGCTGCTGAGTTTGACCCAGGTGGTCACGGTAACTACTTATAATGTTGAATGCCTCGCTATGGAGGCATCTCTTGTGGAACTGGTGAGCCAGGTTCTTCCCTCGCGCAGCTCTGCGGAGCCATGGGCGCGGCTCCCTCGTGTCCTGGAGCTGGCATTGCTCCGTCACCACAGTGCCAAATTAAGGTATTGCTTCAAGTATGTCATGTATTTTTCTTTTTGGTTTTTTTTTTCTTCCACCCGTTACACACTTTGGTCAGCAGCGAAATAATTCTCAGTGTTAACGCGTTAGAGGCTCATTACTGGGAATGAAGCTAACGCCCCACTGAGACGAACAGAGGTGATTCATGCTGCTCCGAACTGCTGGGTTCGCTTGTTTACAAACGCAAGCTGCTGATGTGACTGCTCAGTTACATCCCAGGTTATAAGTTAGCTTTTTCTCATGGTGAATTTCCTTTTTGATTATCTTTTGTGGGGAAGCCTTAAGGGGATCCATTTACTTCCTGCACATGTTTTGTGTATTTGTGCTAGCAACATGAATAGATAGATGCATTGATTTATATGTAAATATTTGTGGTTAGCAATTTGATGTATTCAGCAAAATGATTTAATGGTGACAGGATATAGTTCGTGAACATTCCCTCCCTCAGCTACTTTAGGTAGTGCTGATCTTTCACACCTGGGAGCCCCAGGGATCTTTTTGATCTCTGCCGTTTACAAAATATATCAACAACCTGAGAATAAACGAGAGAAATACTTGAAAGAGAACTTGTTTTCTCTCCCTTCCCATCATAGCCATCTTTTTCACACTGTTGGTTTTGGGTTTTGCTGGATTGCAATATCTCATGCAGGGGCAATTTGCATTCTCAAAATAACCTTTTTTTTTCCCAAAGGAGGACAGATTTTCTTGTTTAGATATTATTTTATCCCCAGCGAGTTTGAGGAAGGCAGATGTCAAGGCCTGGGAGTCCCATTAGAGCCTGTAGACACAATCTGATCATTGCACCAGTGCAGACGTAGGTGTTAAGATCAGAAGACCACTAAAAATATCAGTAAATACAATCATCACACGTTTTCCAATTTGTTGTTTTCCTGAGGCGTGGTCTGGGTGTGTAATCACCTGATATGAGCCATCGCTCAATGTCTTAGTGCATGCGGCTCCCAGTTTTACCCTACAAATTCAGTGGAGTTTGGTCTGACCGTTTTTTTTGGAATCTACAACTGTAGGATGCTGCTAGTGAATATGTCAGGAGTTTGTTTCCAACTTAAAATTTGTTAAACCCAGCCAGTTTTGTACGTTTGAAGTTTGTCATCTTCAAAGCATTAAGGTCAGAGAAATGGCCTTGGACTGAGCAGGTAGTAGCGGTATTGAGTATAGCATCAAAATATGCCACTCTCCACTTATTCTATAGTGTCAGGGGGAATTCATTAAGGTCATGAACGGGCAAAGCTTGTAAATCGGAATTTAACTTCAAGCAGGCTAATTAGTTATAGTTTTAAGTAATTCAGGGGGTTGATGCTCTCGTGACTTGGAGCAAGTTGGGTCCTGAGCTGTTGCACAGCCTGCTGGAGGCTGTCAAACTCTGTGGGAGACAAGCCTTTATGTGGCACGAGCAAGCAAAGATCTGAGCTGGCGTAAATCTCTGTCAGGAGAATGTTTAAAATCCTTATAAAGTCAGTGGTGACTTTAAATGATCTCTCTTATTCTGGGTTGGCAAAACTAGTCCAGGAATCCGCTTTTTCCAGGGAGTGAATAGAAGCAGAAGCCCTTTTCAGGGGGGTTGGTTTTTTGGCCTTTTTAGCTTACTGGATTTATTCATAGGATTATTTCAGAAACAATTTGAGTATTTCCATTGATTTGTCCTTCCAATCCCACCCAATTAAAATGTTATATCCTGTTCCCAGTTTCTTTCTGGTAGTGACAGGGGTCCTCTAGTGCCCTCTCCAACATCTGGCTTCGTATTCAGGAGTCCACATTCATTATTTACCTTTGTCTAGCAGCTGAAACATCTCCTGTTGCTCTCAGTGATTTAGGCTGTTTTTCAAAGGCTACTTAAGTTTCCAGAAAGTGGATGTTGAGGAGTCTCAAATGTGTGGGAGCCTAATTGATATTTTTTTTTTTTAAGAGAATGAAATGTTGTCATTCTCTCTAAGACGTAATTCAGTGTATTGCACACACACACAAAATAAACAGATATTTGTAATTAGGATGCACCAGCCATGAATACCATGAGTCATGATAATTGTTGTTATTTAAAAAGAGACCTCATCACTTGTCTGGAAAAAGATGGAGCTCTTTAAGTGCAGATCTCCACTTCCTTCTAATTCCCTATGCCTACCTGCACCCAGGACCTCCTGGAGCCAGGAGATCTTGGCTCTCTATTTCTGGGAGAAAGGACAAAGCCAAAAACCACGTTGAACAGATTATAGCAGAATCTGAGACTCAGTCTGATCCTGCCTCACAGCTGACTGGGATCTCTGTGTACCAAGCTGTTTCCTTGCACATATCCCCCTGCAGGGTATGGGGGTCCCTCGGCACCATGCACAGAGATGTCTCGCTGTGTGCCAAAGGGAGAAGAGGCAGGATGGAGAGGTTTAAAAATACCTCCCTCCCCCAATTTTGAAAGACAGAGTGCAGAATATTCCTTTTTTGGTTTCTTTCTCTACTTTTCCAGCAAGAATAGCTTTCCTTTTTCAGTTATTTATGGACACACACTTTTTTCCTGCATCCTGGCAGCCTCCCCAGGGGATTTCTGATGTGCTGACCTCAGCCTGGACCATAGCAGAGCCTTACTGGCGTGTCCCCACATCTGCAGTCTTTGGAGAGCATCTTTTTGCTGTTACAGAAGCTGTCAAGTTTGCCAGAAAAACAAACCCTCTGACACAAAAGGCATAAAGCTGACGTGAAACGAGCAATGGTCTGTAGTTAAACCATACCCCGTCCTGGATAACTGGGAGTAATTGAGGCTTTGATGGATGAACTCTGTTACTCCAGTCATTCGCTGCTGAACCTTTGCGCCTACTTGAAATTCATAGAAATTCCTGTTATTGAGCCTGTTTACTGTGTAGATGATGAATATGGGCCTGGCTTGCTCTAAAACGCTTTTGCCGTTTCCCTTATACTTCATTTTACTGAAGATCTCCCCTCTCCTTTGTCTTGGTGGTTGGCAGAGAGCCAGTTGCTGGAGCAGGCTCCGTTTCTGGGGGCTATCAGCTTTGATTTTCCTCTTACGTGCTGCATTCCTGGTGCCTGCACACTGGAGAGCTGCGTTACAGCCTCTCAATCAAGATGATTACTATCCCTGCTACTGAGAGGAGTCGCTACCAAGCTTTCCAGTACATTGCTGTAAATTAGAGAAATTTCCATCTAAATTTCTGCAGGGAACCGAGCTAAGAGAATGAGAGAACCGGGCAGGACAGTCAAGGAAATCTGAGGTGTGTTGGCCTGGGAAGTCAGCAGTTCGAATAATTTCCTTTATTATAGAACAGCACTGACATACGATATTGATACCTGGTAGAATGACAGCATTTTTCTTGGATATATGCTTCAGATTTGCATATTGCTGCGTTTATGAGTATAGAAACAGACTTATGTGTTTGCAGAATAGTCTGCAGTAGTTTGCTTCACTGCAGTCTTACAGTGGGAAACAGAAAAGAGCTCAGTGACTTTACATCTGCATGGGTTCTTAATGCATGACTACATGAATTTGCTGTATATATATGATTGTCTGAACCCTGACATGCCTTTGTATGTATAGCAAAATTACGGTTCAGGCGAAGCTGATAGTACCCTATCAAGAAGGTCTGCTTGTTTTCACTTATTCATATTTTTGTTTACAGAAACAATACAGAGGAAGTCTAGTGACTATATACCATGCATCAGCACAGTTCCAGGGTAGGAGCTTCCCTAATTTCTACTAACAGTATCTGTGAGAAAACACTTCGGGGACAGGAGAAATAAATTAAGTGGGAAGTCACAGTGTAGCGTCCTGTGACTCTAAGTCCAAAATATCTTTGCTCTTCTCTAACAGATAGATGGTGTTCAATGGCATTTTTCAGCTTACTTGATAGACAAGGCAGTGACTCCAGTGAGGGTAGGATATTATCACCTCCTCTAAAGTGATAATCTTTCATCTCTTATCGCTTTCAGAGAGTGCCTCAGCCCCTGCTCCCCAGGAGAGCGTGCAGTGAAGCATTTCTATGAGCTTGCCCTGTTCTTGCAATCTGCCTTGGGCACTAGTTGGAGAAAACATCCTTTGCAGCTGGGTCACCCTTTGGTCCCGCACAGTACAGCCGCTCCTATGTCTTCCCTTTCATCTTCTGACCTGGAGATGTGGGGACAACTGCTTACAGCCTGAGTTAGCGTGTAAAACAGGACTTTCTACAGCCGCAGGTCTGAGCCTCTGCTGTTTGTGAACCACCACATGGAATAATTCCTGCCATTAGTGAATCCAGATCCACTTCAGAATATTAGCATTTTTCAGGCAGTTTGGATTATATGTGCAAAGATACAGTACTTCTAGAGGAAAACTTCAGCAGCTCGGAGGCAAAGGGGGAATCAGAGGCTGGAGGCGTCTGCAGTACACTTCATCTCCGGTGAGCTGTGCATGGTTGCAGCCCTCACTGTTGCTGATTTATAGAATATTAATAGATCATATAAAGGCTGTAAATTTGAAAATGTGATAGTGCAAATTATTGGGCCTCTCTTATTTATTTTGGATGTTGCTTCAAAACCTGAGTGCTGTAGTTCCCAAGCTAGATTTATTCCTGGCCAGTTAATACTCCTGTGCTCTTCTACTGACAGCAGCTCTGTGCTTCTGACCCACTGTTTATTGCCCTTTTCTTTACAGAAGGCAGCTGGGTTGTCCACTCAGTCCTGTCTCACAGCTATAACAAACTAAGATCTTAGATGGCAATTGTAAACAATTTCCCTCTTCCCCACTGTTCCTAGGGTCCAGCTGAGAAGTATCTGATTCGCTATAGCATTTAAGTGCACGATCTGGCACTTTTTGTAATTAAATTTCCATTGTTCCTCTCTTCAGGGTTGTCTAGTTTTTCTTAGATAATTTTCTTACTGTCCTCTTTGCTAACAGTGAGTTCCCACTTTGAAATCTTGGTAGGGAATGTGCTGATGACACAATGTAATTAATGAAAACACTAATGAATATGACTAGAAAGATTGAAAAGATTGATCTGTAATGAATTCTGCTTATAATCTTCCTCTGGCCTGATGAAACCTTTCTTCAGCCCAGCTGATTGCAGTCACTTTAAGCACTTGAAATTTCCTGTATTAATTCTCATTTATGTAAGAATCCTCAGTAGTGGTTTAACAAAATTCCAATAGATGCCATTTACCACATTTTCCTTTGTCTAGAAAATAAGTTTTTCATCAAAGAAAGACAAAAGTCTAGTCTGACATAACTGACATTGGGTAAATATATGCTAAATGTTGTTACTTTTGCATCTTTAACAACTTTTCTTCCCAGCTTTGTTCTGAGCACTTGCGTGGTGGTGGGGTCGGGCTGTTAAATCTTAAGGTTGTCCTCAAAGATCTTTTCCTCCCTTCCTTAAATAAGTAACTGTGTTTGCTCCTCTACCATGTAGTGCTGCATAACCCCCTATGAGGGGGGTCAGGTCTGCTGCCTTTGCCTCCCTAACATGATTGTCCTGGGTGGACACAGGTAAAAGCATCTCAGCTTAGATTTTTAGCTGGCATCTAGATTTTCCTTAATCTTTTCAGCCTCTGAACCCCATCCCTGCTTTTCGCAGGCCAACTGTTCAGTCCTCCTTTACTCCAGTAACCATGTCCCACAAGCTTTTCCCCTGGCTTTGGGTGGAAACTCCAAAAAGGACTTCTTTTTCCCTTGTACATATGAATATATCAAGTCTTTTGCATTTCAAAGACTTTGAAATTTTCAATCCAACAGACTTGTATTTACAGAAGTCCTCCTTATTTCTCCACCTGTGCCTTTGTAAGAGACTTTGTCTCTTTGATCCTTTAAAGAGAACCAACTTAGGATTGCTCCATTACAGACTATTTTCTACAAGCAGCTCTTTTACGATCCCTTCATCAGGTGCCAAAACCAACTTTAAAATAGCGTCAGCTGTTGTTGGTGCTGTGACTGTGTCTTCTGCTGTCTGTCAGCTCTTGTATCCAGACACCCCTCTCCAAGATGAAGTGTGCGCGGAACAGTCTTCACCGTTATGGCTAGAGCACAACAGCTAGGCTTCATCTTTGCAGGCACTCTGGTTCCTCGGCAGGAGGGTATGACTATAATGACCAGGCAATTATGTCAGCTAAAATTATCATAAAGCACTACACATAGCTGATTGTTTTCCATACCAAGTATCAGAAGGTATAATCCAGAGCTAGGCATCTCAGGTTGAGGACAGGAAGTAAGGCCAATTCAATGATGACATCAATCATGTCAACAGTGATGAGTAAACAAAATGCTGTGACTTCTTGGCAAGGCTCCTGGAGCTAAGTAACGCTAGTAGTTAAACTATCTTGAGGCTGCTGGAGTTGTGAAATATCATTATGCTAATTTTGGAGAGGCAATAACATTAACTGAAATCTAGGACGACTTGTTGAATTTGTCAGATTAGGGCAATTTGCTGATGTGATTATATTTTGATTCATTTTAATTTTGGCTTGGAACGTTTGGTTTCGTGTATTTATTTAATTCGGTGTTGCAATTGAATCTCCTTTCTTGCATGTACCTAGCCTAGATTTGGAGGCCTTTGGAAGAAAGAGGCTGTGATTTTCACACCTGACTTGGCAATTTAGGTATGCTGGCTGCATTTTCCAAAGTGCTTCCATGATCAAGGACAAAAAGTCCTATTCTCAGGCTTTTTATTGGGGCAGGTGAATGCTGAGAAGAACTCAAAAATTCTCTGCACTGCTTTCAGTGACTTTAATACCCATGAAATGCCTGGCCCTGTGGTCTGCTCCAGAAACACCATTCTTTGGCGTTCTGAGCATGGGGCATGCCCATGTGTGTACTGCTAGAAGTCCATTTATACTAACCCTAACCTCCTAAACCTACGGGTAAACTGCCGATGCGACGCTGGTCCTCCGGGGCTGCTGAGCCTGGATCACTTGGGATTTGGGTGGGAGCATGTTGGCCATGTCTAGAGGCTCCTGCCCCATTTCTCTTTCTCACTGTGGTTTGAGCAGACCCATTTTTGGGCTACTCTTGACAGTCAGCAACTTTGGTGCCATTTGCGTTCAAAGTACCTTATGGTATACACAGCGATGGATCCGCCTCAGTCCAAGGAAAGCTCCCTTATCTCAGACCAGCTCTAGCTACCTTTAAGGAAACAGATGCCTCTTGATTGCAGAGCTGCAGGCTATTGGAAGGCAGGGAGGGATAGCCCAGAGCCTTTCGTGTCCCCTCCTGGATGGCGGAGTCATGGTGCCATGCAGAGGCCTGGGCACCTAGTCAGCAGCGAGAGCTGGTCCCTCACTCTCGGAGAGGCTGTGTTAAGGCGAAGTGCAACGCATAAAGGAGAGTTGATAATGTGAAATCCAAGGCTTAAAAGCTTCCCCCTCCTCGCCCCTGGAGCCTCCTGAAATAAATGCCCCTTGGCTTGAAAGGGTGCATGACTGCAGGGCACTACAAAGCTGCAGCATCCTGTTCCCTTGAAATGAAATTTTGCACAAAGGCAGCTTGCATTACATCCCTGCCTGGATGCTTTTTAGAACTCCCCCACTTAAGAAAACTCTTGTAATTGCCTTCAGTCTGCTTTTCCACCACATCAGGTCTAATCTTTGTTTTCGATGTAGTGACAGCTGTTGCTCAAAGCTGCGTGCAGTCTTCAGCCAAAAACTCTATTATTTTGGCACCTGTTGGTCCCTAAAATCTGTGGGTTTGTCTCTGGGAACCCTCACTTCCAACTATGTGGGTAGAGTTTGGTGTCAGTTCAGTCATGGAAAAATCATACGCATATCTGCTGGAGCCTGCATGGGGGGTCACAGCCCTGGATCCAGTCCTTTTTTTCTGCAGAAAAGGGTTTTTCTGCTGTTAAAACAACTGAATATTTGGGAGTGTGAACGAGAAATTTACTTTTTTTCCTGGGGTTCGCTTTGAGTGAAGGTGCGGTTTGAGAGCCGCTAATTGAGATCTTTTGTTCATTCTTCACAGAGACGGCATTAAAAATAGCAATTTTATGTTGAAGAACTTTGAATGATTTTTTCGATTCTTAATTTTAAAACCTGTGAAGAAATCTGTTTCCTAGAAGGGACGTACTGAAAACTGTTTTTCAAAATAATTCCATTACCTTTTAAGGCATTTCAGACTTTGGTATCTGAAAATTGGAGGCATGCAAAATCATTAATTACTTCGGGTGTTCTGTTCTGTGTCCCCTTAGCCTTTCTTTATAGGATGCGATTTGCTGCATAGAACTTATTTAGGAAAAAGAGAAAACATGAGAATTTTATAATGGATGCTTAAAATTAGGGCTGGTTTCAAGCTGATGTGAAAATTGCACTGAACAATTCAGATCTAAATTGATGCCTCTGGGGTGCAGTTTCTCTTAAGAGTATTTTTATACCCAGGGAAAAAAAAAGTTTCTACTGGAAAAGAAGATCAAATAACCTTAAATCTTAGTTTTGGAGTATTTCAGGTCTGCGCCTGATATTTGCCGGATGTGCCCCTCTGTAGCATGCACGATGATTTTGCTGCATAGCCCTGGAAAAGGAGAGCCTGGTGCCCCTGTTGCTTCCCTGAGAAGGTGTGTGCTCCCTGCCTGGCTATGTCCCAGCAATGGGCAAATGTCTTGATTAGAATGACACCTCCTCTTGCGCTCCTGGATGGTGTGTTACAGGTTCAGTAAAACACTGACAATTTAAGCGGATGTTATTCTGCCTCCTGGAGAGCAGCTCTCCTCTGGCGTGCTGTGAGGCAGCGGTGATGGGAATCCAGCATCGCAGGCGAGGGGGCACGGGCACCTCCGATGTGAAATTACTGCGAACGCTTGTGTAGGGTCGCAGCAGTTGGCTTCAGCTCCTTCATTGCTTCAGTGTCCCCCTGATCCCCTTCCCTGGGAATGGGAGAAGTACCTGGATGTATCTGACTTGAGACCTTGCACTCTTCTGGCAGAGCTGTTGCTAGCCGTATTTGCCCTTGACTTGCTGGAACGCCCACATTTTATATGGCTGCATTTATGTGACTATTAGAGAAGTAAAAACTGGTTTGAAGTGCGCCGTTCCCCAGCAGCTCCCCTCCTACGGCTGTGCCCCTGGGCAGCATCCCCCTGACCACGCTCCCTCAGTGGGGATTGCTCGTGTGAAGAGATGCTTTCCCATGTCTTCCCCAGGCTTTTCTGTCCTCTGAAAGGTGTATAGCAAGCTCTCCTCTGTTACTGCTTTTTATTACTTTTTATCTGCATTCAGAAGGAGTCACTAAGAGTCAGCTGCTTATTCTCTGAAGGTGTTGGGTGTTTGCACTGTCTGTCTTAAAAAGTCATTTACCAAGAGAGGCAGTGTTTCAGTCTCACCTTAATACATACACAGACATATATCAACCATCAAGGAAACCTCCTACCAGCTATCACCCTTACTTTGCACTTCTTGCTTCTCCTCCCAAATTGCCAAATTTTTCTTCCCAGGTTCCTGAAGATTTCTTCCATGTTTACAGATTTAATTTTGGTTTGTTTGTTTCTTCTGATATCATGCCTTATGAGAGCAAACAAGCATTTTGGAGGTTATTCAGCATCACTTTTTGACATATCTCCAAGCTAGTCTCAGAGTCAGTCTTTATCTGTTTTGCAGTTTTTGATCAGGCTATTCATCATGAAGTTATTAGTTTCAAATTATCTTCCTCCCTGCTTTCCAGGTGCTCTTAGTTTTCAGTACCAAGTTCTCCACTTGTTTTTGCCTGCAGACACAATGCGTTATTGAATCTGTGAGCTCTGGGTTCTCAGTTTTTCTCCCACTTGTCAAATTTATGCTCTGAAATTTCAGCTACTGACACCACTTTACTTGGCAGAATCTAACGACGCTTCTTGAAGTCTTCTGTAGCTGTGTGTTTAGTTTAGCTATGTAACCTTTACTGAGAAATTGCTTAGGAAAAGTAACTATGTCCTTAATGACAAACCTTTCTAGTTGATGACACATATGTTTTTGATATGACTCTGAAGTTTTACATATTTACTGGTCAAGAAGAATCTCTACATACTAGCAATTAGTTAACCCACCCCTCCAACGACTAGATGAATCATAAGCAGGTAACACAATTTAATTCATCATATGACAGGTATTGTAAGGCAATGCAGGACATTATGGATAGAGTTAGTCTCCTCTGAGTTTAGCTGCCTACAGTATTGACATTTATGATTATTGATAGTCTGAACTAGTCATCTTTGTCTCCATTTCTGGTCAATGGAGAGAGATAGGTACTTCAGAGCACTTGAGCTCTCCACCACGCAGACATCTCAGATGTGCCAGGGGTTGGGGCACCGAAGTCTCTTGCTTTCTCTGCTGACCATAAGTGCATCCTCAGATGATTGCTCAGATGGAGACATCCATCGAATGAAAGTGTAAATTACTGAGATGAATCTTACCTTGAATGTATCTTTAAAACAACATTGTAAGTCTCTAAATTTTCATGAAACTCCTTCCAGACAGCATCATGGTCTCCACTGGTTAGCACGTTAACACAGGACTGTTCCTCACATAGTCTCCTATGAGGGACGCACAGATGCTTATTGGTTTGGTTGAGGAGGACTTGGCAACATCTCTTCAGGCACAGGATGACTTCAGGTGCTCCTCACACACTTAGCTGATGTGGGACTATCTACAAAAGTTTAATTCAGCCTCTCTGGGCTTTGATAGAGTCAAGACAGTAAAAGCGGATTCTTCAGAGGGTAAGTCAGTATATTACAGACCAGCCTCTAGCCCTTCTACACAGCAGCAGAGTTCAAATACAGTTACGCTTTCTGAGGGAAGTATTTATAAGAGTCTTAGCGATGGACTTGCACACCACGTTCGCTTACCTTGGCATTAGAGAGCCAAACTAAGGTCACAGGAAAATACAATAAGAACAACACAGACGCGAGAGATTGAGTCAGAGATTTCCCAGACACATGGACAGCTGAATGAGACTGATCGCAAATAACCAGAAAGATATATTTGCTTTATATGCAGCAAGAGAGCTTCATTTTAGTGGCACAAATAATAAAATAACAGTCCCACTCCTGCGTGAAACTTTTGTATTTCTGCATCGGTGCACGTGTGGATTGTCTTCTGTAGACAACCCCAGGTCTCCACAGAGAGTTTAGTGGGACTTCTGAGTTCGTTGCATTTAATTTCTGTTTCAATATTGATATAACTTGTGTCCACTCATTCTGCATTACATATATTGCATTTATCGTTTATTGACACATTATGAAGTGTAGTTAGGATTTTGAATCACATGTACTAGTTGTTTGTTTTTTTTACTTTTTAAGGTTGTGAAAAGGTATTTTTCTCCTGCTGGGAAGGGTGTTTCTTGAAAATCTCTTGAAATTGTGCATGAAGGTCAGCAGAAGGAACTGACCCCATTTTGACGTGACATGGTACAGAAAGAAGCTCCTCTTCCTTCGCTGACTGGGGCAGGGAGGGAGCCTGGGGTTATTATTAGCCTTGCTAATCTTTGTGAATATTCCCAGGCAGATGGAATAATGCTTGATTTGTTTACTCATGGTTTAGCTAAGAGGAGCGTAGCTAGGCAGCGGGTTGTCTGCTGGTTGTGTGTGCCAGGCATGGGAGCCTGGGTGAGGAGGGACGGTCCCCAGGGAGGCACCAGTCCTTCACGGCAGCAGTGATGCTTCCCTGTCACTTCCCTGTGTCCTGGTGGGTGGCCTCTATAGGTGGGAGTTTGGCAGGAGTCAGCTGTGGTACAGAAGAGCTGATACTGGTACCTGCTGGTACCCGTTGTTGGACTGGGATGCTGGCTGTACTCTGCTACTTCTCCATGGCATGGGGTGGTAGCTCTTCAGTGGCATTCACTTTCATGTGGTGGGACATCTCAGCTCTACCGCTCACGGTCCTCACATGTCTGTCAGTGCTGTCCCAAGCCAGGGTGCAGCTCAAAGGAGAGATTTTGTAGTTTTATTTTATTATTTAAATACCACAGTAAGACAGACACTGTCTCAATCTATTCAGTATTAATGACTAGACTTTATTGATGATTTCGCAACACATGGCAAGAAATGTGCTTCAGTGGCGTATTTTCTTTTCCATATGACAGAATAACAAGTCTCTTCAGGAGCATATCAATTGCTTTATCTCAGCTAATCAGTGTAAGTCTTCCATCTGTCCTGTTAACACTGCATAAAGGAAGCAAGCAAATGAAACTGGTTTATATATACTGATTCTTCTTTCACGCCTCAGGCCTGAAAAGGCTGCATCTTATTTCACTAAGACCAAAGTTTTTGGCAATATCCAGAATTGAAATAGCCGATTTCACTGCTTGCTTCAAAGTGCTTCCACCAAGCTCCATGTTCTTCACTGCTTAGTTCCAAAGATGTGACACATATGCTTCAAACCTCCAATAACAATCGTGTTTACTGCAAACAAGTCAAACATTCACCAGCAACATGTAAATAATAGCAGTAGCAGCAGATGTCCAAACACAACCAGTACTGTGCTATCCAAGTTTCAACTTGGCGCCCATCTTAGACAATCTATTCACAGGGAAAGGTTATTGCATCTACAAAAGCTATGTTAAAACATTGAAATAAATCTGTCCAGCTCAGATTTTGCCATCTTTGATGCTGCTGCTCTAACTTTGTACTAATTCTTCTGAAGTTTGTCATCCTTAAAAGTAGCTTTCCAGTACATTAGCTCAACTTGCATGATTTTTAACATGACCTTTCTCATCTTCTAATTAATTTTGTTGCTCGACTCTTTCCCCATGACCCTATCAGTTACAGAGTACCTCAGTATGTCTTACTGAAGCTGGCTCCAGCTGGAGGCTTCCCTTCCAGCTTTCCAATGTACAGTGAACAAAGACAGTTTTCAAAAAGCTTTAAGATAAGAGACATAGTGAAAAAAATGCAACCTATTCTGAGAAAGTGTTTAACATGGAAGTAAAATACACGTCTGGACTGTTTTGTCAGAATCTGATTTGGGCATCTGTCTTTGCCCTAGATGGATTTTAGTGACAGCACAGAGCAAATAGTCATGTAGTTTTTCTGGTCTTCAAATTTAGATGTGGTGTGGTTATAGGATATGATTTATGATCGTCTCTTATAGGTAGGTGGGACAACCCAAGCCACACCTCGCTAAACCTGCTTGCAAGCAAGGAGGCAGGGAGGACTGCCAGGAAAAAAGTGCAGAAGGACTTAGGAAAGAAAAAATCCTAAAGGCAAATGTTTGGGAGAGCCAAGTTGAGAGAAGCTTCAACTGAAATTTTACTAGTGTTGTAGATTGAGTTATTAATAAAATCAAGGTTGACACTCAGCTGTTCTTAAAGTAGCAGAAATAGGCTTGGCTGCAGGGCCTTCAGTATTGTTACACTAATTTATATGGAGAATAAGACTTTATTTCAAGGTCTCTGTAATGTATTGAGGACTGTATAGGAACTCCATTTATTTGCAGTGTGTTTCTTGATGTAGTACCTACAAGGGACAGTTGTTTCGGCTTTTAGTTCAGATGGCTGATTGGTTTTGTTTCCCAGCTATTTCACCAAATTCTCTTCACAGCTCCTCTTAAAGAGTGGATCTTGATATCCCTTCTGCTAGTATTACCCTCGTGGTATTCCTCTGAAGCCCTTGGCAAAGCTTTCAGTTCACAGTAGGATTTTTTTTTTTTTTTCCAAATAGGAGTACTGAATGTGTGAGACATTAAGACACTGAGCCTGATTCCAGCTGTGTTCTTCTAACATGAGTTTAAGTCTCCTGACAGTAGCTATGTTATTCTTGATTTTGACAGGTGTCACTGGAGTAAGGTATAAAGATGACATCAGCTTAAAATCAGATCGAAAATCTCTATACTTCTGTTGGATATCCTTACCAACTTTTTTACAGTCATGTTCTTCTAGACACTTAAAAAGATTTATTATCTATTTTGTTGATTTTTATTCAGCTTCAAAATTTTCCTTAGAAAAATATTGAGAAACATAATTTTACCTTTTCAAACACAACTAAATTTCTAGTCCAGGCTATATCTGTTTGACTAGAGACACTCTGTGTGAGGGTTGGTTAAAACAGTCAAATTATTGCTTTAGCTCACTGTCAGAGAAACTGTCCAGAAAAAGAAGCAGAGAAGGAACATAGTCTACCTATGACTTTACTGTGACTGTAACTCACCCCTGTTCAACATATTACTCTTCAATCCAGAAACATCGCTGCCCCTTGGTGCTGCATTGCTGGCAAAGGCGTGCCTTGTGGAAAATTCAGACCTTGGATTTAGCAGGGAATAAACTCCAGCTCCAACTCGGACCTGTTTGCAGCCCACAGAGAAAAGTCTTGTCTTCCCCACTGCATTTAACCTTATGATCTCTCTAGTGTCAGAAAAAGGTCTTGCTGTGAATCCCTGTTTGCCGTGAAGATATCAGCATCGATGGGGATTCACTGTTTCAGCACAGAGCTCTACTCCCTCCTCTCCCCCACTGATTTACATCTAAAACATAAGAAAAAATATGATGGATACACGCTGTGCAGAATATAGAACATAGGAATAAGCTCTCTTGCAGAGTACCTCGAGAAAGTTTCCCCTGCAATCATTTTCTATGCATGTACTGCATGTATTCACTCATTTCCTTCCTCTATCTCTGTTTTTTTTAAACGATTGCAGCTGCTGGTTCCGTTGTCTCCAATTTTATTGTTTAAAGCTAGAACAGATGGTGATAAGTCTATTAAATACTAAACTGTGTGCCATGCAGGAATCGTTATCGCAGCTGAATTGGCTTCTTGTAAGAGTGGTTTTATCCTTTGAAATAGATTAAAGGACTCGGAAGAAATTCACTGCGCTGCTGGATGCCTGTGGTGGGCTGAATGGATGACACTCCACTCTTGGCCAAAAATACAGTGTGGGGGGACAACTAGCATCCTTTCCTACAGGTGAAGATTTACCACAGGTTTCTGCATCTTCTGAGGCAATGCAGAGTTGCAGCACAGAGAAGGGAGCTGAGCAGGGCTCCATGCTGGAGAAGTACGGAGGGTAAAAGCCCTGCCAGATACTGAGATTCTTCCTTGCTGGTTTTGCATGGACGGACTGATCAGAGTTGCATGATGATACTGCTGCAGGAGCCATATTTTCTTCTATTTAACACAGTTTTCTCCCTGCCATAGGTTTGAAGAGCTTGAGGTTTTTGGGGCAGGATTCTTTTTCTCTTTTAAATTTAGAATATACAGTGGCTGGGTCAGCGTGGCCCAGTTTCTTCTCTTCGTCTCTCATCACTGCAATGCAAATAATTAATAAAAGGACTGGTTGTAAAAAGCCACAGGAGCTGCAGCCCTCTGAGTGATATACTACAAATCAGGATTCAATGGGTCTGGGTTTGACTCCCTGAAGTATAATAGTCTCACCATCCACCGTCTCTGATGCAATGGATCAAAATGTTCTTTAAAGTAAAATGAAAACATTTCCAAAGTACGGGACTGTACTTTTATGTAATAAATGTTGCCAGAAAGAATCTCATTTAAACAGCAAGATTCCAAATCCCTTCTATTTCCTCAATAAAATCCAGTTTGCTCTCGAGATATTTAAAATGTCCTTTCTGTGCTTATCAAGTGACACCATACAGAACAATGAATACAGCTGGAGAGCTTCACGTTGATGACACACTGTGTGGAAACATGTTTTCAGGAGTTTCACGCTGATGGAGACGAGATGAGATGTCAGACTTGCTCTTGTATTACAATCCAGCACCTCCCAATTCAAGTAGTTCCAAAGTACTTCTTCCAACACGGACTTTGCTGAGGGCTCATTTCAATTCTTTTAGTCTTATGATCGTCTCTGCTGAAGCATCAGCCAAGCTGTGCTATGTGCCCTGAGTAAACTTGGGAACGTTTCCATTTGGCCTGGAGCAGAAGTATTTTGCTGCATGGCTGTTTCAGAAGCTCACCAGCAGAATGGGGGCTGTGGCTGTTCCCTCCTCCTTCCCTCCTCTTTTTTCAGCAACAGCTTTTCAAAAGTTTTGTTGAATTTTTGTGAGTCTGAAAATCTTTACACTGAGACAACACTGCATGTTTTGTAGCCACAAGAAGTGAAATTGTGTTTTATCGGGTCACTGACTTGGCCGTCTCCCAAAGCAATCCTCCGCTGGTCCCGTTGAATACTTCTGTTAGCCATAAAGACTGTGCTTTTGATCTGCCAGAAAATGGCATGCTCTCATATTACAATGGATAGGTAATGAAAAAGCTCTTAAGGCCCAGCCTTACAAATCAAGTGTGTGTGTGTTTTATAGAAATTTGTAATTCATAGAAAAGAAAGCGGCACTAGTTCATAGAACCATAGAAAGTTAGATCATAGTATCACAGGTATCATAGTAGCATGTGCTTTTCCACTACTCATTATTTTAATTGCCCTAGTAATTCGCACATCAAAGGGATGAGATCAACCTCCAGCTGCAGACTTGGGTAACAGAGTAGACCTTGGCACGGCATGCCAGATCTAAGTATATGTACTCGGAAAGCCAAGTATATCCAAGGGGGTATAACATTGGCAAGCACTTTGGGATTTTTACTTCTCAACCTAGTGTGTGGCTTCGCCAGCTCTGCATCCCTATCCTAATTTCTGTCTGGGTCAAAGAAAAAAGGCTGTGCTTTAGTCTGAAAAATCTGTGATTTGCAGTACTTCGTATTCACTCAGTAAAATTCAGTTGTGCTGTTTAGTTCTTAGATTTTGAAGCTGTGATGTAAATGTGGATTCATTGGTTGACTGCTTGACTTTCCTGCGGCTCTGATGAAATTCAGCAAGGAGTACCAAACCCTTCCTTTCCTCACTCCTTCATTGCACAGTAAATTATATTCCTCTCCAAAATGAGAGCTCTCATTTAATGTTCTGCTTTATATTTCTCTTTGTTACCCCTCTCACGGATGGGAAGGTAAGGCCAGCTCCCACGTGGTCACTTTTGTTGGTTGCTCTAAAGAGGGTTCATGCACAGGCAGAGTCAGATGCAACTGAAGTCTTCACCCTCTATATGTGCATGTTAGTAATGTTTTCTCTTGGTCACAGGTAAAGGCTCATCATCATCTGAGTATATATGGCAGTAAGAAAGTTTTTTTCATGGTGGGTACTGAAAATAAAATCCTTATTGAAATTTATTGATACAGCTCTCTGGGAGAAGAAAATTGAAAGAAATGAGAAGCAAGTTCTCTTTTTGACCATTATAGACCCTTCTAGATCCAACATCGCTGATTTCACTATTTTATTGGTAATATTAACAGAGTTTCTCAAATTAGAAATATAAGCTAAACTCTTCTTGTTCTACTTCTACTAAGCAAGCAAACTTTAAACAAAATTAGAGCCTGGCAGTACAGATCTTGTTATCAAAGTTCTTGAGAGTCACTGACAAATGTCAGAGGAATAAATTGCATTATCTATTGATGAATGACACCTCCACGGATAGTTCAATCTAAAAAGACTATTTCATTAATTTTCTTCGCAACCGGAAGTCCTTCTCTGCAATGAAATGAACTTTTTTCCCCTTCTAAGCTTTTCTCATTAGATTTCATTTGGCGTTGAGGGCTAAAAACTCAGCGAGTCACTAGCTCAGCAGAGAAATTCCTGACATATTCACCATTTCTTGAGGTATGTTCCTGGTCTTGCCAAAGAAAGGAGAAACTAGTGAAAGCCTCCCAAAGCCAGGAAAGTAAGTACCTGCAGCTGTGGCTGCATCCAAGCAAAATGCTCATGGAGGACCCACACAGACCAATCCACTCTTCTGTGTCAGCCATCTTTATTGCTCAGTAAATGATATCAGCATATCAGATATAATAAGTCTGAGAATAAATGTATCATGGTGTACCAATGGTGCTTCGCTGTACACACTGTGTATTGCAATGCATTTAACCAAGATCTGCATCCATTGCAGAAAGTCAGCCTGGAGGAGGGTTTCTTAGATGCTGCTAGGGCAAGGAGGCTGAGGTCAGCATGGACTTGGGCCATGCTGAGGTCAGACAGCACTCATCGTGAAGGAGAGGACGGCTCTTTCCCCGGCAAGTCTGCAGCCTGGGTGGGCAAGGGCGTAAGTGGAAACGCTGCCTTCCCAAAGAGCATTGAGGGGGTTGGTTAGTAACAGAGCTGGGGGGTAGCATCAGGGCTTCACACCATCTCTCAGGCAGTGGATGACACTACCTTTGTCATTGTGCTGAAAGTCGCTCTGCCTCTGTAATGTACCTTTCCAGCTCACCCACGCGTGCGAGTTGAGGGTCTGGAGTGGGGAGCTCTTACCAGGGTATCTGGAGGCTGCCTGCCCCAATTTAGGACCTTATGCTTGCTCTTTGTCCCTTTTGTTTTGTCTGGTAATGGGTGGGCTGCCTGGACCCATGCTCAAATATAAGTGTGTAAATCGACTGTACTTAAAGTCTGTCTGCAAGGGACAAGAGGTTTGCCCCTGTCATTCCATCTAATCATGCCTCTCTCTTCATGTTTTGACAGTAACCCATCACTGTGCCAGTCTCCTCTATTTTGCTGGTTTAAATGGAGGAACGATTAGCCCAAGGCACCACTTCTCAAAGTCACGCTCATGTTTAAAATGTCTCATTGCCATAATATACTATCAAACATAACTGGAGTACAAAAAAGACAGAATCCTGAAGCATCAGAGGGAGACAGAGCACAGCCAAAAACCTGCATTGGATGGGACGTAGGTCAGATTCAGTCCTATGTGACTATTTTGCCCCCTGAGTGGCCTGTAGCTTCCAAAGACGCCTTTGTTTTTTACGTTTAAGGAATTTTAAGATAGCGTTAACCTAAAGGCTTTCCTTTGGACTGTATTAAGCATCTTTTTCTCAAACCTCTTGGTCCAGAAAAACAATTCATTTTCTCATGTTTGAATGACGGAGAGGCTACAAGGCTGAAGGAATACAGTTTTGTTTTGGTTTGGTTTTTTTCTTATAGAAGGCAGCATGTGGCAGATCACAGAAATCTAGGCTTTTCCTGAATTCAGGAGAGCAAAAAAAAAGTATTGAAATGAAATAGACACTAACAAAAATAAATAATGGCCTGAATAAAAAGCAGGTCTTCTCTCAATCAGTCACATTTCATACTCACGGCTTCTGCTGGTTCCCTGATTAGTCAAGTTCTCCAGGGAAGACTGAATGATTTGCCTTCAATTTCTAAGGCAAATGGCTCTCCGTCCTTCCACAGCCTCCTCTTTGCTCTTCTCCCTCAAATGCAAAAGTAGAATATCTCTCAGCCTCAGGCCAACATAAAGCATCAGGCACAAATAAACATTTTCCCTTTTCGGTGACCTTTAATCTGTTTGTTTGAGTTGTGGGAGGCAATTCATAAAAATCTGGAAAGAATGTCAGATTTGTCATAATATTTGTTAGAAGCCAGATGGCTTGCTCTCTTGGCCTGTTTCTCAAATATATGGTATTTTAATGTGTAAGTTTACATGTTGTCTTCATGCAAAGGAAAGAGATGGTTATGTTAACAGTTAAAATCATAGATGAGGTCTTTATTTTTATTTTGCCCACCTCTTGCATTCCACTGCTGGTATTTAAAACGTTTGAGGGGAGGAAGAGAGGCATCTCCTAGGCAGCTGAACACTTCTTTTACTTCTTATCTGAAAATTACAAACCCTGGCCAGGTCAAAGTTCATTTGAATCGGTCTTTTAAATCAAAGATCTTCGCACACACAGTCAGGATCCCTTTCCCAGTTAGGTGAGGGAGATGGGAAAGATTCACAACCTTCTGGCTCTATCAAAGTGGAGAAGGGGAACAGTGGTTAGAGCAGCCATGGGATCTGGCTGCAAAATAGCCTATGCAATCCAGATTCAGAGAGGTTTTGCTTTTAATCTGTATTCTTTCATTTGGAAAAATAAGCTTTATAAAGCTGATCAAAAGTTTGTTGATATCAGCAGAAGCCTGCGAAATACTGATAGGTGTCCAGTGTATGTGCAGTCGTGACACCAATTTTTCCACGTTAGCATACTCAGTCCCTTTCCTCTGATCTCCAGGAATAGGGTTTTCCTTCCCCTAACCCTCCACAGCCCCAGTTTTGGCTTGGCAGTGCATCCCCTGCGACACAGCGCTGTCTCCCACAGGGACACTGCTGAGACAGGCAGGGCATCAGATTTTTTTCCTAGCTCTGCCTCTGAAAACTGCCACACAAGCACCAAATATTGCTGATGTGGGTTCAGAAAAACATGAACAGCCCAGCAAGGAGATCAGGGAAATGGTTTGTCTGAAGAGGAATGCAGAGGTGGCAGAGTCCCGGGGAGCCTGACATTGTGCATCAGGCTGAACCTAACCCCGTGGCTGCGTGCAGGTGGTTGTTCCCACCACAACCAGCTGTCTGTGTCCCTCTCCTCCCTGGGGGGGATGCTGGGTGTCCCATAGGAGCATCTCTGAACACCTACCAACAGTACAGTTACATGTCCTTTACCTGCTCTCAATGGCATTTGAGAGAAACTAGTCTGAGTTTTACAAGGTTTGGATTAGGGATTTTTCTCCTCCTCCACTTTATATTCTTTTTCTTCAGGTTCTCCACTTTCTCAGGCACTGTGAATGCCCTCGTTTGCTTTAGCTGCTTTCTCCATTTGTCTTTTCCGATTTCCTTCACGGTGCTGTCAGATGAAAAATAATTCTGGGCAAGAAGTACACCTGTCTGATATGTTAAAGGAGCAGCCCTAATTGCGTGTGACACTGCAGCACAGTGTAAGATAATTGTTAGAGGCAGATCTTCTGTATTGTAGATACATTCATGATCCTAAATCTGTAAGTGCCTGTAATGATAAAGGAAGCAAACTTCAATGAGAACTGATATTTTTCCTCTTTCAGTCAGGAAGGTGATTGACTGGTGTGTCAATCATGCCTGCAGCCTCCACCTCTTATGAATCTGTCCCCAGCGCTCAGAGAGATTTGGGGTCTCTATGACTGCTATCTGTGCAGTTTGCTTAAAATATGCAATTGTTTACATATGTCCCTAAAACAGACAGTACTAAACTGTCAGTTAAAGTAAAACTTTAGATTCAAACAGATTTAAGAAGGCATATATGTATGCACAGGGTCATCTCATCAATTAAAAATCATATCAGTTGCCACTTGAATTAAACCATTTGTGTTTCACACAGACCAAGTCTCAGACACTAGACCTACTGCATGCCCCATGTTGATGGCTGAACCAAACCAAGATGAGTTTTGAGTCAACTGAAGTCTGTCCACACTCAGTGCACCGACATGTCCAGAAGCTCCCAAGTAACCAGGGGTAACTCCTTACCTAAGGAGTTACAGCTGTGCTGCAGGAGCTGGCCTCATGGGCCATCTTAATCTCAAGGGAAATTGGAAGCCTGTGTATTACCATGAACTGGAAACATTCACAGGTGGGTTACGGCAGCTTGGGTGACAAGCAGTGATTTTTTGGAATGAACTAATTTAGATAAGCTCGATAGAAGAGTTAAAGGTAGTAATTACACCAGTGCTTATGCTGGTGAGGGAGAAGGGAAGACTGCTGATGGGCAGCTGAAGAAATTGGGATGTAGGTAGTATCCTCTTCTCTCATGTCACCTTCAGCCAGTGCAGGGTGCATGACCCCAGCTTTGCTTTAACAGGTTATCTGTGGTCGTGCTGTCACTTACCATAGCTCTGCTCAAACTAGATGCCGGAACATCTGTCAAATTATACCCAAGAGACACCCTGGGAGAAAAGAAAAAAGGACTGTGCCTAAGGCACAGTGAAAGCAATCTGAGATTACATTTTTAGGCTTTGTCCTGCAAAAATCTCTTCTTCAATTAAAAGTGTGCTGGAATTAAGACCAGGGATGGCTCTGGTCAGCATTCTGGTAACAAGTGTTCCCTGTAGGTGAGATGTTATGTGATTCCAGTATGGGACTGGTACCAGTCCACATGTGTGCTTGCAATTGTTAATGTGTGCATACAGGACGTGTAGGTTTAGATAGTTTAACCTGTGCTCAAAATCCCTAAAATACATGCCTTCATGTTATGTGGAAATATATTTCAAACTTGAGTCAGGGGGGCTGAGGCTGAGATTAACCAAACTCACATCCTCGGCACTCCGTGCAATCCTGCCTAGGCTGAAAAGAGCAGATAAACTCAGGTCTGCAGCCATAGCATCTCCTAATCAACCTTAAGTCACGTGAAAGTTGATTTAGAAGCAAAGTGCATGTAAATAAGCTAGTGTAGATAGAAACCGGGCACTTCTGGCCCCTACTACTTGTTGAAGTACACTTGCTCGGTGTGCTCTCTGACATGTGTACGTTGTTGGTAATCTCCAACATTGCAACATAAAAAGCTGTGTAATGCAGGTAACGAGATACAGAAGAAGGACGTTTTCATGTCCAGAAAATAAATTTAAATCTGCTTAGGTTTTATTTCCCTTTGGTTGGTCATCACTTTTGCTGAAGAGCTTGTATTGAACTCGTAGCACGTAGGTGTACTATGTGATAGCCTCTCAATCTCAGTTTCCAAGCGCTTCTGGCTTGGCAAAAATTTGTTGCTTTCCTAAGCATTTTGGAACAAATCCTGACCTCTTCCCCATGTCCCAGGCTCAGGTAGCACTCTCTTTAAGGGGAATGGGAAATAGTCAGAAGTGCTGAGAAACAAGTTCAACACAGGCCTGTCAAACATCGCAGCTATTATGGGTTACACCTTTCGACTTGATTTTAAAAGTTTAAATTCTCAGGTTAAAATTTCAATTGAACTCTTGACGACTTCTGCCACTCTCTCTTGGTAGTTTATTTGCCTTTTGAGAACAGGAGAAAATAGAAAAGTTTCCCTTCAATGACATTCTGCCTACCCAAATATAAAATAATAGGATTTAATAACTTCTTGTCTTAAGCTCTGATGCATTGTTGCAGTTAAACTACTATCATGTGTCATGCCTGAACCAGTTCTGCATCGGTGATGGATGGAGCACTGCATTTTTATGTACTGCATCTCAAACCAGGACACAGCCACAGATTGTAAATTCTGCGCAATACTTTTGGGGCAAAAAGCACTAGGTAACGATAGGTATGAATCTTTTAATGTAATATCTGTCCGCAGTTATAACTGGGTTAGATATTCATCTCACATCAGCATGCAGATGTTTAGAAGATAGGCTTAAATAAAACAAAATTGAAAAAAAAAAACCAAAAAAAAAAAGAAGTCTGCCTGTTTTAAGAGGTTGCCTCACTTAATGCTTTTTGCATCAAGGCAGGTAGATTGTTTTTTAAAATTCTGTATTAAATCCTATTTCCTACCATGGCTGATATGTTTTGGTTTCATGCTGCTCATTGTAATTCTATTCCTAAATAAAACTGAAACCCCCTCCCAATGGATTGAGAAAGATAATTAGATTCTCATCCAGAAGTTATCTGAAGAGTGGTATTTAAAAGAATGTTACCAAAAATAGGGTGTCTGAGGAGTATTGTGATATGCTTATAGTTGATGTATTTCCTGCGTAAAGCATCAGTTCACTGCTAGTCTTCCTTGGCAGACAAAAAGCTGTCATATTAGAAATAAATGGTCACTTCAGCATTCCTGTTCGGAGATGCCAGTTCCTCAGCATGTATATGTACATATTTGGGGGTTTGCATTCAGTGCCGGTAAAATCGTATTATCTTCTAAGCATCTCTGCACCTTGTCAAACCACTATTAATTTCTGTTTTAACCTTGTGTGGCGGTGTGCTCTCCCCTTTTCCCCCCTCCAGCTCCTGCTTAAGCCATGGCCATCAGCTGGAATCGTTACGAGTTGCACTTGAACTGTGGGAGATGGCTGGCAACATAACCAGAACGCTGTCTGGAGTGGGAACCTAGGTATCTTGTTCCCATGCCAATATGACTATAGGTCAATTATCTTACTCCATAAATAGTGGACAGCCCAAGAGCCCTTTGAGCTCTCCTGCACAGCAGCGGGCTGCACGACAGGATCTCCCCTTGAGTGGGGATGCTCGCTTAAGGTTCTACTCCTCGAGGTTGAGAGATTCCTTGCCGCAACAGATTCTCGGTAAGCGACTAATAGCATGCTAAACTTTGAAATCTTAGCTAAGTGATATAAGGATTGATTGCGCATATATAATCCTTTAGACATAAACCGCTGACCAAGTCTGGGACTAGGATTGAATCCAGCTGCACCTAGACTCCTCTCTGAGAAGGAGTTTAGAAAGCAAGGGGGTCCTTTCCAAACCTCGTGACTCAACAGGAGGGTCTCCCTGACAGCTTGTCTGACCCTGGCCTCCATGCAGTAAATAATCAAGTGTACCCTGGCATCGAATCTCATAAAACACTGTCGCATTCACTACTAACTTTGTTAAATCCCTGTTTTATGTTAATAAACATTTCACTACTTCTCTCTTACAAGTGAAGTTAATCACTCCGCCCGTGACACCTTGTTACAAACAAGAGAAAGAACAACATTGCCAGCCATGGAAGAACCACGCAGCCAGTATTAAAACGTGATCGGGCCGGGGGCAGAGGGAAAGGAGCTTCCCTGCAGCTCCTGTGCTGCGGCCCAAAGATGCGTGTAAAAGTGAAATACAAGCGTCAGAGGAAAACCAAGTGGAGTCCAGCAGCAGGCACTGAACCTCCCAGCGATCTGGTGCCTGCTGCTGTACTTGCAGCACTCCAGGGAGCATCCTCCCTGGCATCGCTGGCAAACCTGATGCAGTTCCTGGGGGCAAGTGCTTCTGTTTTTAAAAGATGCATTTAAAACATCTTTTTTTTCTTTTTTTTCTCTTCTTTCTCCAAGCCTCCATATAATGCCAAAAAGCAGTCATGCATGGTGTTGCGTATCTTAAAAACATCCTTGTGGTGCCACAAGAGGTCTTTTCCGCTTTCAAAAACACAAAGCACAACCTGGAGAGCTCAGAGCAGCAGAGGTGTGGGAGAAGGAACGTTCCCATCTCCAGAAGTAGGGTCTGTGCAGAGGGTAAATGAACTGTACAAAATCTCAGGGGAAGCCAAGAAAGCAGCAAAGGTTGAACTTGCATCTGGAGAAAGGTGGTGACTACAAAACCATGTCCAACTTCAGGTGTGCTCCCTGCACTGAATGCGCCTTCTTGCTTGCAGCTCAAATTCATTTTAAGTTGGTCTGTCTTTACTCCAGCTTTATGAGAGCTAAATAAGTAATAATATTAGTAATGGTTTTAAAATTTTGAGCTGAATGAAGCACTTCGTTTCTCACAACATTTCTCAGTTCCAGTTAATCATCAGGCAAAACAGGTCTGTGGAAATAGAGACAAAATTCAAGCACGTATTTGAATCTCGGGTGTCCCCCAGTGATAGTCAGCCTCTCTTTTCCAGTTCCTCTTGTCATACAACTTGAAACAGGGCTAGCAGGAGAGAAGACCAGCTCACCTGGGGACACAATACACCATGTTTTTTAAGGCATACCCCCTCTTTCTCCTCCATTTTCTGGCTGTAGTTTCCCTAGCAATTCTTATTTCAAGCCTCTTGCTGAATTTGAACAGAAACAAGCAGATAGTTTCTAATTCTTGCTTCATCTTTCTTTTTTTTTGAGGCAAATCCATTATTTGCAGAATTTTATCGCAATTTTTTTGGCCAAGTCTTGTTTTTTATTTAGTCTTGCAGTCCAGCTGTAACTAGAGAAACAGGTATCTCTCATCCCAGGTGGAAAGCAGGAGAGAGGAGAAGTTCCACATCCCCAAATTCTGTTAGCCAAGGAGGGGAGGGGAGTCAGATGCACCTTGTGGGCTTGACCCTGCCTATCCCCTGGCTCAGGACTCTGCAGACTGTGGCTGGTTTTACACATGCTGTCAGTCCTGCTCTGGAGCTGCCTTCTCCAGGGTAGGAGCTGGAGTGAGCTGGGAGAAATGTCCTCTCCGGCTGTCCCAGCAGCAATTACCAGAGCTGGTGGGCAAGCGAAGTGGGGTTCGCTGCAGGGTGAGCTCCCCACTGCCAGGCTGCAGAGGTGCTTGATGGTGCCTTCAGCTCACCCAGGGGCATGTGGGGAGATCACGAAAGGAAAAACTACCGAAGGAAAGACTACCAGAGGAAAGGAGCGTCTTACTGCTGGTTGTGTGATCTGAAACGTGGCAGACTTTAATATGCAAATGTGACTGACGAATCCAATCTCTATAATTGTTTAAGGCAAATCACTTCATTTAACGCTCCTAGTTTCCACTATGTCTCAGCGATCTGTAAATAAATTTTGATGGGATTTTCATTAGAGCTCCAAAGGGACAAAGTTGCATTTATTTGATAATAGTCCAAAGGAAGACAGGGAACTTTCTGAAATCCACTTAGATTATCACTCTTTAACTTATTTATATAAACATGTTTCCCTGTTATTAGGAAACTGGGGATAATTTTGTCTATTTATATATGTTTCTGGCTTCAACATCGCTATAAGAGGCATGAAACCATTTTATCACTTATACTCAGCCCACTAAAGTGGCATTTGAAGATAATAAAATCCACTTGTTTCATTCTTGTCTAACACAGTTTAAGAAATGTTGCGGTTTTCTTTCTTCTGCCTGAAAACACTTATTTTGCTATTATTACTTCTTTTTTTCTGGCAGAGATAAGAATCTAAAATGTCTGACTGCTTTCTCTTTAGAGCTAGATGTAATGAAGGGATGAAATCAAGCAGAACTGCCTTTCAGAGGCAGTGCTTTCTTACACCAGGTCTGTGTTGTCTGCTTTTTATGCCCAAGCCCCAGATTTTGTGTGTCTGGCGAGTTGGCCATCTAGCAAACAGCCAGAGATGCTGCACGGGGTATCTAAAATCTGAATTAATACCAAGACAGTGACTGGCTGGGCAAGTGCCCAACGCTGTTTTATTAGCATTCAGGAGGTCTGCCAAGATCTTAAGAGGAAAAAGCAATGAGAGGGGGATGCTGGAGAGGATGAGGCTGCAGTAGAGCCAGGGAGCTTCTGGCTCTCAGATTTGGATGTTGACCCCATGTGAGCTGAAGCTGAGGGCATGGGGCAGAGCCCCAGAGAGGGGGTAGCCCATAGCAGGTACTCAGCAGCTACTTTTATATCTGCCAGGAGAAGGCCTGCTATGGGACCTGCAACCAAGGGGAGCAGCTCATGGCCCCCCATGCCCCTTCTTGCCATGCATGGTGTCCCTGCCCACCTGAAGCTCTCTCAGACCCTCTGCTTGGATAGGGGAGATGGAAGAGGCTGTGCAAGGCTTTGTATGGGGACTATGAGATCTGTGCCTTCAGTGCAAAACCTGCCAGGGTCCTGCAGCATCTGATATTGTGGCAACAAGTCACTTGACCAAAAAACAGTTTAAGTGGGAGACACCAGTGCGGGGCTCTTCTGTTGTTCATCAGAAATTAATTTTAAATTTCTGTTTGACCCTGTTGGATGGTAATGCAGTGCTACACGGCGTAGCAGAAAGACCAGGAGAAATGGTTTTAAGCAACAGTAGCTGATGGTCATCAAAGGAATGGCTGTGACCAAAAGCATCAATGACTGTGCCAGCACGGTGTGACGACTGCTCTTGGGCACAGCAAAACTGTCAGGATACCGGGTCATTCATGGAGCCTGGCAACACAGCAGTCTCCTCTTTCTGTTAGGTTTTGGCTGACGGATTTGGGGTGGAAAGCAGGTTTTTGGAGGAGAGAGACCGGCCGGCCAATTTCAGGGGCCGGGAGCCTCACCTGTAGGTGCTTGGGTTCAGGCTGTGTCACCGGCTGGGAAAATCGACTTCAAGGGACTGAAATTAAGAAGGAGCAAAGATGAGATATTTTCTCTGTGAAAAACCACAATGTTGTGCTCTAGCATTGTACTGAATGCTGCTCGGACACCAGCCTTGAGGCAGCTCTGCTCTTGAAAGCTGGGGGGGGATGTGAAAACCTGCAAGCGAAGTCCGTAACAGTCCAGAGATACACACCAGAGCAGAGACTTGCACAGTGCCGTGAGCGGTCATCAAAACCTCTTAAAAAGCAGGGCAGTCTTGGCTTTATGTGTAATTTCTCCTCCTTGGATATATTCCTACTGATATTTCAAGGCCTGCTTTTTAAAACCTGTGGTTTTATAGCTTTGGGAAGGATAATATTTTAAATCGAATTAGTGTGACAAGGCGGGGCTATGAAACCTGTTCATATGATTCAGCGTAATGTACATAATTGTGCCTTTACTCGTCTCTTCCCGTCGGTGTTAAACTGGTGCTCTTTTAAAAGACTCCCTTCCTTACTTCAATTTACCCGTCTTTCTAGTTTGCCTGCGATATTTGGCCACCTCAGATTTTAATTACCTTTCTCCGAGTTCGTGAAACCGCGCGTTTGTCGTCACAGGTCAGTAGTTGTTATTATTCCTCTTGCTGATGATAAATGAAAAGTTGTGCTTTCTTCCTATTAAAAAGGGGTTGTCGTCTCTTAAAAGTAGTTTGTGCTGCAGCAGATGACAAGCGGCCGTTATTTGTTTTATTTTTGGGAGGTACAGACAGCCTTGGCTGAATAATGAGTAGGGTTACACTAAAATTCATCAACATTCATCATCTGCCTACGCCAAAGGTGACATATTGAAAGGCTTATGAGTAGCGTACCTAATTACAGCTTTATCTGAAATGGCTGTGGTAGCGCAACACGCATAGGGACATGCATCTTAAAGGGTAAAAAATGTAAAAGTAGGGGTGGCATGAGGGTATGGGTCATTGATGGGCAATTTGAAACGGGGTCGTTTGGTACCTGCGAGGTTTAAAACACCCTGATTCGGTGGGCTCTCGGAGACAGATCTTTCCAGATCGGGAAACTACTATCTACCTAGTAGTTTTCTTGCATTGTCCATAATCCTGGCTTTCCTCACTCGTACGTATTCTTGAGAAGTGGCTGACATGGTCCTTGAACACCCTGACAGCCGCAACTTTATTCTGAACTACTGCTAAATGCAACAGTTGTGTCATTAGATTTTAAGAATGGTGTCTGCTTCTTGCCCATTTCCTTATATACATCACTCACACCGTGGAGATACATTGAATATTACATTGTAAGGATCAAAAGGGTGCCCATAGAGAACCAACTGCTTTTATTAACAACATTGTCAAGTGATGCGACCGTGGGTAATTTAATCTCAGTCTTCCTGTGGGTGCTCATATTAAGAAAATAGAAAGTGAATTTGGGTAACCAGCTGACTGCTAGTTTAATATGCCTGGAAGAACATGAATAACTGTAGACACAGTGTAAGCGTGGTAATATCTGTAGGCTGGCTTTTCCAATCACACACCTGCAGAGTTGGAGCTACCTATGGAGAGAGTCCCTGAGCAATGGCAAAACATTTCCAGCACTGCAGTTCCCCTGCACGAATAGACTGTACAGCGATGGATTCAGCCCCTTCGGGTACTGCAGAAGGCTGAACTGTTATTTACACAGAGATTATGGAAATGTCAGAATTCTATTTTTGGTGTGGACTTCAACTGAGTAGTCCCAGTCTGTATGAAAAAGCATGTGGAAACTGTCCTTTAATCAGAAACAGAAATAATTACCTGCAGGCACCCCTGAATTTCTTAGGATTACTTGCAGCCAGATTCTAATTTACAGGGACTTTTCACTGAGCTGAATTAAAACTTTTAGGACAGCATTACTATAAATGAACCAGGTATGTCTGAATGTGTCGATCTAGATAAAAAATGAGACTGGGAACATTGCCTCATTACAGGACAACCGCCATATTCCACCTTTCAGAATTTCTTACTTACATACAAATAACTTTATTGAGGATCAGCCTGGCAAGAAGCATTTGGGGTGAGGGGTGCATGGGATCCCAAACAGGTATTTTATGCTCTTTGTGTTGGTTCGCTGTTGACTGACTCATTTCTGAACCATTGTCGATTTGCACTCGGGGCCTCCTTTTCCCCCATTTTCTTTATGTAAGCCCATTATTGTCTTCTTTCCTCTTTGAATATTTGGTGTCATTGATTCCCAGCTTCTTCCTGACATCTCGTTATGTATTTATGGTAGTTATCCCGTATCATCTGTCAGATGCTCTTTTCCTAGGGTAAAGACTGCTATTTTTCAGAAGTTTTCCTACCAGGATGAATGGCTGCATCTTTCTCTCAGGTTTCTACTTCTGATTTTGCTTCTGATCTTTTGTTACCTGTTTGCAGGTAATAATCTACTGCACGCGAGTGGGAAGCTGGCTGCAGGTTACGCTGTTGACTCATATCGGGGATAGCCATCAGAGCTTGGGCTCTGATCTTGTTGGTACCCAATGAGACAGACCTGTTTAGTATTCAGAGCTGATTTTAGGGATAAGCAACTGAAGAAAGCAAGTTTGGTACACAAATGGGGATGATCCCTACCTTGGCAGTCACAAGGTGAAGTCTGGGCTCTTTCAGTTCCCAAATGGAAAGCAAAGACAGAGGATCATGTCAGAGGGCTGTTGATCACCAGTTGGGGACACCCTTTTCTTTCTAGCAATGTCTATCAGCATATTCTTCTGGGGAAAAAAAATAATCTGAGGGCCATCTTCTCTCTGTAGTTAGTAAATCTCTTATCTTTTAACAAAAGCTCAGATGTTAGTTGCAGCACTCATGTCAAAGTCTGGTAAAGGTAAAGATTTTGTCTGGAAACCTTGGGTTCTCAGTTAACAGCTGTGACTTTTGTTCACCCTGAAGCAGTTGAGAGCTGCTGTGCTATTCTGCATGTAGTTGTGTTATAGGTTCTGGGTGGGTGAGGTTCCTGCAATGAAGGCAGAGCAACTGCAGCAGCTGGGACCCTGTGAGGGCTCGCTGTGAAAGCACTTCTCCTTTTTTTTAATTTATTTATTTTCTTTTTTACTTCACAGTTGAACTTGTGGATGGAAGAGCAGCATGCTGCTTCTGATTTTGTAATTAGATTTTCCTCTCTAAATCTGAGCAAACCCAATTTTTAAGAAGAATTTAGTTTTATTACTATGAAATATTTACTCTAGTTATGGAAAAGCGATCGTGATGAGAAATGGCAAAGGACTTCAGGTTTTCATTTAATATTTATGGTAAAAGTCCATTTTTTGAACTGATATGTTTAAAACATTTAGACTTGTTTTTCTCTAACACATTATGATTTCCCAGTGATGTGAATATAGTTATGGAGTATTACAGAGAGATGATTTTATTTGTATGCATAAAACACCTCTGAATGTCTCATTGTCCTGCTTCAGGGGACTGTGAGGAAGACCAGGCTCTTCAGGTTCAATAACTTTCCTCAGTGTCATTTTTACAGATTCTTTAGGACATTCCTGATTGTATGCTTTGAATAAGAGATTACCATTTTATTAATTTCACTTCTGTTGTAACCTTCAGACCTTTGTCTCAGGTCCCAGATGCAGTTTTTCTTAGCCTGTCCTACATTTGTGGATTTCATTATTGGGATTCCCAAGAGAAACTATTGTCCTCTAGAGATTCGTTTAATCCTCTTTTGTTAGGTAGCCTGTATTTTCTTTTTTTTTTCTTTTCTTCTACTCCTTCCTACTTTGTGTATCTAAATTATTGTACCTTCCATTCTGTCCCCTCAACTGAGCAGACTAGAAATCAAAATTAAAAATGAACGTGGTACAGCCAACTCAAAGAGTGAACTCCTGGCATTTTAGAGAAGTCGAACATTTTGACCTAATATTCTTCAGCAGATGCAAGCTGGAAAAAAAGGGGACTTTGACTAGCTGCAAGGAAAAAACCTTTTCCCTAACATGAAAATCTTTTGACCCAGGGTGGTCAAACACTGGAACAGGGTTGGGCTGGAGACCCCTGGGGGCCCCTTCCCACTTACGCTGGGTCTGTGAATCTCTGGGGGAAAACAATCATCCTGAGCCAAGCTGCAAGGGAAACCACCCACAGCAATGCATGCCCTGGAGGGTCAGTGATACCCTGTCTAAGATAGGAGGTGGACGGTCTGCGTGCTGGTACAGCATGTGTAATTTACCGACATTGCAGTTATCTTGCATAGCTCTGTGGTGACTTTGTTCCTTCTGAGTGAAGCAGCCTCCCACACTCTTGCAAAACCCTTTTTACCACATCACTGCGCTCCATCTACTGCTTTTTCTTGGGTTTTGAGTCTATTCATTGATTGCCAAAAGTAATCCTCTTGACCAAGAAAGATTCATGTTCAGAAAGGCAATTGCCTGCCCAGTGACAAAAGCCATATATTTGGGGTTGCTACCAGCTCTCCAGCGAGGGTCATGTGTGCTTGTTTAGCCAGCTGTGATGTGCTCTGCAGCAAGAAAGACACAATTTTCCCTGTATTGGATCCCCCTAGAGCTACTTCCTCCCTTCTTCCTTTTTCTCCTCTACTTAAAACCAGGGAATTTATTGATTGTCTGCAGACACCTAAGATTGTTCTCATCTGCGGCAGCAGTTCTCTACTGCATGTTTCCTTCTGGCTTTAAAGATGCTTTCCAGCCCTCCCCTGCTGGAAGACAAGATGCAGTTTCCTTGCCTTTACCCTCAGGAACTTCTTTCTGCATGTGAACGTTAGCACAGCTTTGCAAAGACAACACACTTATGGCCAGACAGCTTCCCGTCACGCTCAAGCTCACAGTAGCTGGGAGATGATCATAATTTGGGCTTACCTTACATCAGGTGAGCCTATTTTGGTGTCAGGTTGTTCTTTTTTAGCAAGGTCCCTGCTTATTCCCCACCTACGTTGCCTCCCAACAGCTGCAGTGCTGGGAGTGTGATGCTGCAGAGGCTCTCACACCTCAAACTTTCTGCTGGTGGGAGGAGGTGAGTAAAGGCAGCATGGAGAATGAAGAGCCTGGGTGGCGCTATCAGTGTGAAGACACCAAAGAGCTTGTATTTCACCAGCTCCTCAACCCAACCCCTCCCCCACTGCCAGTAAAAGACTGCAGATCTAATCACCCAGGGAAAAATTGCTTCTTCTCTGGCAGTGAAAGAGCCATACACCAGGCATATGTCCCATATGCTGCTTCTTTCAGGGTTTTTTTTCTTTATTCTTTGGAACACAGATGCAGTCTTGAGGCACTGCCACTCCTCAGAGCACAGGACTCTCGCAGTCCCTGGCAGCTCCAGTCGCACCGATGCCACGCAGCTGTAGTCAGCGCACCACGTATGCCTCTAAGACACCAGAAGTACAGGCATGTTTCTGAGCAGCGGTCAACAGTTTCCCTTTGGAAGTATTTCAAAATGAGCAACCTCTTTTTTTTTACCGGTAGATTTTTCATCAAAACAGGAGCTCCCGTGTGTCCCCTTCTGTCTCTTTCTGTCATTAAATCCGAAATAAAAGGAATACGAGTAGGTTCTTTTCTTTTTTTTTTCTCTTTACTTTTCTCTTTCATGTTTTTTTTTTTCTTTGACCTTTTGAAGCTTTCTTAACTTTGGAGCTGGCAAAAGGAATTATGGAACAGTCTAGCCTCTGTGCTTTGACTGAGGTCCTGACCTGAGAGGAAGGGTTGAAAATCAGCAGAAAGAATAAAAGACAGGAGGAAAAAAATTATTTAAATAAAGACTTTTCTGGATATCATTGCTGTATTTTCTCGCATAGAGAACACTGAAATCTGTGCTCTGCTAGCTAGATCTGCAGAGAAAACCTCATCTGCATTTCCTTAGCAAAGATGCAGATGTAATAAATATTAACTGAATATTGACTTCACTTTGGAATTGTTGAGGTTTAGTGTGATAATGGGATGCATGGTAATGCCCAAATGAAGTCCCTGAAGCCTTCAGTGGACATCAAGGACTGCACTGATTATGCATGAATCTTATTTTCCTTATTTATTTGGCCAGAGGAAAGAAATGCAGCCCAGGCTCCTGGGAATAGGCAGGCAGCCTCCCATTTTCTTTCCGAGAGGGGAAAGGATCCCCTTGGTTGCGCTGGAAGAAAGCCCTCCTTCCAAAGCAGGGACCTGTTCTTCATCCCCACTAAGTGCTGGTTGCAGCCATGGGACCCAGTGGGGCTAGATTTGGGGTCACTATGGCCCAAGGACTTTTTACATCCTATTTCCCCATCACTCATCTCTGGGAAGCTTTATCCTCCTGCTTCCTTTCAGCTGAGGGCATCAGCTGCTATCACTTGTTTGCCAAATTTTCAAGCAAATTATTTCCTGCTTTCTCCTAGGCTGCTCTTTGCGCTGGAAAAGAGAGGGGAGAAGAAAAAAAGAAAAACCCTGATAATGATGGTAAAGCTGCATTTTTAAAAACGCTTCCAGCAGGGTCTCCCTCTGCCCCTTGCACAAACTGCACTGGATAACCCTGGGCTGGCTGGGGACGGGGCTGGTGTGCATCACGTGGGGCAGCACTGCCACCCCATCCCCACATTGGTCCCCCAGGCTGCCCGGTGGACATCTCCCGTCTCAAACATATGCAATTACGAGCTCCTTGGGGCAGGGATGCTCAGCACAGGGAGGCTGTTGCTCGTCACAAGAGTCCGTAGCTCTTGCAGCAGCACAGGCATTAATTAAAAACAACATGCAGTGACCTTTGCCTCTATGGGGAGGTTTAGCATCACTGGACATGGTGAGGTAAAGATCCGTCAGCACTGGTTTTCTCAGTGTTCCTGGTGTGCCAAGCATCGTTCGTACCCGCAGGAGCTATTTTAACTCCTTCTACCATGGCATTTCATTACCTTTTTGTCTGTCCTGAACCTTTCCATGAGTTTCCTGCTTTGAAACGCCAGCACAAACGCGATTGCCCCATGCTTGAGATTTAAGGGTGAGCCACTACCAGCTTCCCTAGAGTCAGTTATGGGGAAGCTCAGCTGTGGGCAGTGCTGCAGATGCTGCAGCTCTGAAAGGTAAGGCGGGGCAGAGAGAGGGAAGGCACAAGTGGAGGAGGAGGTTGGAAGGCAAAACAGATACGTGATAACAGAAAATTAAAATAAGTCTGTTGTAAAATAATTTCCAGGGTTTTGGGTTTTTTTTTAAAGGAGGAGGTTTCCATATATTTATGTTTGACAATTTAACTGAGAATTTTGTATAAGGTTGTCTGCATTTATAGCAATTTATTCAAAAAGGAAATTAATTTATATGTGCTAGCATGACCTGTAATTCCCTATAAAGCACCAGTAAATATGAATATATTCATATTCCTACCTCCAGTGAAACAGCCATGGGCAAGTCTGATAATTACTAACCTCTGCTTACAAAACAAAACTGCATTTCATCTACAGCCAAATACTCAGTTCTTCTGAATGCAAAATAGAGGATTTTTCCATACCGGAATCTGACTTCTGCACAAAAGCATGTGTTGTTAAGTCTTACCCAACTGCTTATGTAAGTATAGCTCTCAATATAAGTTAGTGTTAGCAACAGCAGAGTAATCTCTCAATATATGTTAGTGTTAGTAGTAACAGAGCAATGTAATTCTGAGTACATTTTAACCCTACTTTGAAGTAGTATATTTGGCATGGCAAGTGTTTTCCTAAGTAATGAGCCAAGCAAATTGCTATTCAGAGGGAGGAAGAGGTTGTAAAAGAAAAGTTCTCTGAAATATCACAAAGGCGTTTTAAAATGATAGCAATAAATAACAGAGGGATATACCATCGCTTGACTCGCTGCATTTTGAGAGGAGTCACAAAGTGAGAGCTATACTGCAATCATCAGTAAGTGTTTTATCCAGAGGTTGAAAGAGGAGAGAAATGCTAATTATGTAGTCATGAAATCTAAAGACTGAATGTTTTCAGTGACCTCGAAATCTTTCAGATGAGAAATGAGATATTAGTTGAATTGCGGACTTGAGGGTGCTGTCAGTGTTGAGTTTTTCAGGCCTGAGATAACTGGATGTGTCATTAGCTAGTACATATACATTTATTAGTCCATTTGCGTATCCCCTGATTAAAGTCTTTGCTAGCATGTCACCTGTTGAGCTCACACCCAGTGAGGCTCTACACCAGGCTTTGGTCATCCCAAAGTTTCAGCAGAATCATAGAATCATAGAATGGTTTGGGTTGGAAGGGACCTTAAAGACCATCTAGTTCCAACCCCCCTGTCATGGGCAGGGACACCTCCCACTGGACCAGGTTGCTCAAAGCCCCATCCAGCCTGGCCTTGAACACTTCCAGGGATGGACCATCCACAGCTTCCCTGGGCAACCTGTTCCAGTGCCTCACCACCCTCACAGTAGCCTCACGCCTTTCCTTGTGAAGTGAAAAGGTGCAGGACAGAGAGCTCCCAAGTTGGGTAACAAGATGGCACAGACATCTCTCTCTGCTGCTGGAGCAGACTGATCCCCAGGAGGGACTCCTCGGCTGGGTCAGTTGGAAGCGGACTTGCCCCAGATGAAGAAGTATAGTGTCACTCGATCCAAGTAGGACTTCATGACTGAACTTTCTGATGTTCCCATCCAACCTCTCTCCTGCCTGTACAGCCTTTCTACCCACCTTATATTCCAGTTATTCAGCTGATACCACACCAGTTTGGTTATAAGGAGACTGTGGGAGACAATGCCAAAGGCCTTGCTAAGTTCAAAATACGAAATACCTAGTTGTCTAATCACTGGCTACAGAAGTCAACCCCCCCAGTGAAAAGAGCATTTGAGCTTGGTGCCATGCTGACACAGCCACAGTCTCCAGTTTGGCACTGGTTTGGCTGGTATTTCTGGCTGGCACAGAGCTTGGGCAGAGCTCAGGCTCGTGCTTTTCTGCGCAGTTACTCATGGAGATCTCTTCTTTCCAACGTCAGTCCAAACAGACCATCCATAAACAAAGCAGACCAGATAGGCAGCGTGTCGCTCAACGCTGACAAGATGCAAAACTCTGAACAGGCCTTGGGGAAAGGGCTGAGTCATGTTCATCAACAGAGTTTAAACACGGATAACAGCTTTTATTATTTCTTGCAGCCCCAGGAAGGCTCTCGGTGATTTCTCTAAAGTCTCAGTGTCGATCTTGACCATTTTTAGCTCAGCTGAACTTCAAAGGATACTGAAAGCTCAGGTGCAACTCCTTTGCAGTGCAGACAGAACAAACTCTAAATAACAATGGTAAAATGTTCTATTCACCATAGTCAATGGGTTGGTTCAAATACAGACCAGATGTCTTTAAAGAGTATACGACCATTAACAGGAATTTGCTGAATAGGGTGGAAATAGGTTGCTGCTTTTATGTTCAAGATTTTGTCTCAAGCAATTGCCACCTGATTGGTACTCTGACTGGGAGATGCATGAAAGACAGTGCCCAAACAAGCAGACATACGATCCTACTAAGAAATAAATCGTCCTGCTCACAGAAAAAAGCATACTGATCAGGAATATTTCATGTCTGAAAGCTACACATTCACTAGGAGATAAGGAGCAAAGTACTGGACCACAGGTGATCAGTGGAGCTGTGGCTGAAGATCTCCCCATCCATTTATGAACTGATTTCGTGGTGATTGGGAGGAAATGTATTTATGATATGCCTATTTTGTGAAACAGCTTTTTACCGCTTCCTCTGTGAAAGCTGAGCTGTCACTTAGTAATGGTTTCTAATCTCTAGGGCTCTGAACCCGGTACCTTCTGTCATGGGGGCTTTTTTTGGCTCATGGACTGTTTTAGAAATTGTTTGTGTCTCCGAGGATCTTGGTTGGAGACAGAACACACATCAAGACTGGGATTCTTAGTATGCTGGTCAGGTTGGGTGTTTTTATATCTTCCCACTGAGGGGCACTTGTGAGAGCGTGAGTTTCAGAAGAAAGTGGGTTCTAAGCCCATTCTGAAAATCAGCCTCTTTAAAACTGCTCTGAGTTGGGTGCCCAAAGCCATAAGCCAGCATGGAAAATGCTTGACCAGCAAATTTTTTCTGGGATCTTCCTTGAATTATTTAAGGGCAAAAAAGAGAGATTTCCCCTTAGCCACATTTGGTTTTTAAAAGAATCTAAACTGAATCTCATGTAGAGAAGATTTAGAGATATGGTTATGACTTGACTCTATGCCAAATTGTTGGGGCCATGGAGGAGAGAGAGAGATGTGCTTACTGTTTCACCAGCATAGCCTGGCTTCTGAAAATCCCAGGGGAAGAGAGGGTGTTGGGCATCTGAGAGGAGAGCAGGCATGGTATGACTGGTGTGCCCTCCTCTGCCCTGCGAGGGGTGGGAGGGGAACAGGGAGCGAGGAGTGAGGAGCTGAGCTCTAGAGAAGCCAGCACATTTGCTATCCTTGCCATAGCTACCAAACAGCTTCAGATTTTGAGCTATAGTGCCCACCCAAGTCTATAGCAAGAGCATCAAAGGAAACCTGAAGAAGTTCCTTGTGTAGGCAGGGAGAGGGAGGCAAGGGCGTGTGCTGGGGAGCAGGAAGGAAGAGCATCATCAGGAAAGAAGTTACTGCCTTGCTAAAGAAGAATGATTCCAGTGCTGCATCACACCTCGAGAGAGGTTTAATATGTGGCTCTCCAAGGAAGAATGAAAATGAATCTGCAAAGTTTGAAGCAATGAAAATATGTAAGGAAAGCCCTAAACTTTTAGCCACCCACACCAAGGCAGGGATGGTTTAATAGCAACATATAAATTTTGAAGAAATGTAGTATGCAGCTGTTAGTTCCTTTGCGTAGCTAGCCTGCCAGCGCTAACAGAAAGGTATTTTGGCTCCAGATCATGTTTCTGTGTGATACTGGTATCAAGAAGGTCATTACATAAAAATGTAAAATATTCCCAGTGCATGTGCACTGGGAATGAAGGTGACAGTCAACCAATTTGCTTCTGTTGTCTTCATTGCAGATATGCACACACATGTATACAAACACACACACACAAACAAGTAGGAAAAGTCTAAGAACCGAGTTGCTTTGATGATCTTTTTGATAGACACTTCAAAAAAAATAAAAAATCACAGTATCACAAATATCACCAAAGGAAACAGCTGTTCTCCGGGAAAAGAAAGAAATACAGAGAATGGGAAGAAGGGGGTAGAGATGCCCCAGCCATCCCGCTGCCACACTCTTGATGTGCAGTTCGGCTTCTCCATCCCAGGACAGAGCCACAGGATCAAAGCGGGTGCTTCCACATCTCCCCTCACAAGCCCAGGGACAGCCCAGCGCTGGGATAAGGGTCGCTGTTTTCCCTTTGTAGCGTTTCTCCTGCCAGAGAGGGCTGATTTACATTAGCACGCTCTCCTGTGGACTCAGTTTAGCTTTAACCTTAGCTTTTTGTCACACGCGTGTGTCCCTTCTCCACTCCTGGTGTCCTCCCTGCTCTGCTCCAGTTTCCAGCTCCAGGTGCTCACGCAGGCAGTGGAGTAGGACCCTGGAGATCCTGGTGTTCCACATTGTATGGGGAGCTGAATGCCACTCCAGTTTCCCAGCACATCCCACAGTGTCCCGAGGGAGAAGCAGTTTGCTGGGCACAACCTCAGTGCTAGGTCCCCAGCAAACTGCGAGCATGTGGGTGGGCAGTGGGAGGCAGAGACACAATCTGGAGGACAGCAGGGCTGCAGCTAACGGGCATCGTAGCGTGACATTGCTCAGTGCCAGTGCTCCCAGTTTTCAGAGGAAGCCCATTATAGTTTTGGGGCTAAGTGCAGGAAAAACTCTTTGAAAAGAGTCCTTGTTCAGGACCTGAAGCATTTGGTAAAGCTGAAAAAGCCGGCGTGTACGTGAGAGCAAAAGACGTCAGATACGCTGCTGTTCCTATGGATGTAACAGAAATGCCCCCGTGGTTCAGGGTAGATTTTAATATGGAATATTATGAGCAAGCCAAGTGGATGACTATGGTTCATAGACAGAGCTATGACATTACACAACTGAATATGTCACATACAGTTACAACGTGCAAAACACACAAAAGAACTAACTGTGTAAGGAAAAGTGTTTTGTTCAGCATGTAAGGTTACTGGTAATGCGTGAGTAGTGTTGATGTATTTTTAATCAGAGCGGTTGCGTGCTGGAGACTGTATTTCAGATCTGAAAGCTGGGGTTGATTTGCTATTCTGCAAAAAACCTACAAGATTATTAACACAGTTATTTTGTAAGCAAGAGTTGGGGATCTGTGTGCTATAGAAAATCAAGTTTCATTGGCAGTTTCGTTGTCTTCCCCTTTGCACATTTAGGTAAGGAGTGGTGGAAGGCAAAAAGGTGCTTTTAAATGATACGGCAGATGCTTTGCCCGGAGGAGAGCTGAGTTTGCCTGAGTCCTGGTGATTTCCCACAGCTCCTAAGAAGCGAGATGACTCTCCAGGGCTGTACCTTCTGCTGTGCCTTTCATCTGCCTTCTGCGCCTCGGGGTGAGAGCAGGACATGGAGGAGAATCCTGCAGCAAAGCTCTGGCTTCGTTGTCTTCATCAGGTCAGGACCACAGCCTACAACAGCCCAGGTGTCTTTTACAGGGACTAAGTTCAAAGCTTTGCTGCCCTCAGGTTAAGACCTTATTGCTTAAGCTTAACCTATATAAAGGGGTTCTTAATGCAGCAAGTCTTGGAGGCCAGGGTTCATTTTGCATGTTTAAAATCATGCATAATTCACTTGCAAGTCAGAAGTGCATAGGCCTGAGGGCTCCTTCCAGTGCTTAATGCAAGAGCTGACTCAGGCAAACTGCAGGATTCGAGGAGATTTGTTGATAGGTTTGCGGCATTTTCTTGTAGAGTCCCAGGGGATCTAGACAATCCTTGAGAGGACCAATGTCCATGTTGTGTTTTAGGGCTGCAGTTGTGCTTTCTTATTTTGTTTCTTTGCCAAATCTGAAATGAGGTATCTAGGAGCAGGGTACCATGGTATATACTTCAGCTTCCATACTAGGGCAAAGGAGTTCAGCTTTGGAGGAGACATTCAAAACCCACCTGGGTGCGTTCCTGTGCAGCCTGCTCTAGGTGGACCTACTCTGGCAATGGGGTTGGACTAGGTGATCTCCAGAGGTCCCTTCCAACCCCTACCATTCTGTGATTCTGTGATTGAACAGAGGCAGGCAGATAAGACACAGTCCATATTTTTATCTTAATTATTCAAAACTATGAAACATTTACATCGTTTTCTATATAAGTACGGGACACCATCCTGCTTCTATACAAAGCACAAGGTTGTCTGTTGCTCTACAGTGTTACCTTTGCAGAACAAGATTAAAAAAGGATCTGGCCAAAAAATACATCTATTCCTAATAACAAACTAAACAGGTAGAAATTTTAAATTAAAAATTAAATCTTGTGAGGAGCTGAGGTTATAAACGTCCAGGGGACATTCCCCCAGGCTATGCGGGTAGGAAGGGCAGCCCACCCATGCCCAAGCCTGCCACCAGCCAGCTTGCAAAACCCTGGAGTAGAAGACAGAGGAGATCCTGCATAACTCATCACTATTTGCTAAATCAGCCAGTTCTTTCCAACGAGGTGAAGGATCGGAAAGGAAGAAGACTAATGATTTTTTTTGGGGGGGGAGAGGGGTGAGAAGGGGAGAGAAGGAAAGGAAAGGTTGGACAGCGAGAGAGAGGGCACTGGGAAGGTCGCTGCTAAAGGCAGCAGTGCAGCTGCATCTCTGCTCATCCTCTGCGGCAAAGCATCAGCGAATGTGGACTAACTTTGGGACAGTGTTGGCAAATCCTGCGTGAACCAATGTGTGTGAGAATTTGCACATTGTAGATATTCAAAAAGCCACTAGA
This sequence comes from Stercorarius parasiticus, assembly GCA_013396915.1. Taxonomy (NCBI): domain Eukaryota; kingdom Metazoa; phylum Chordata; class Aves; order Charadriiformes; family Stercorariidae; genus Stercorarius; species Stercorarius parasiticus. The sequence goes on along the minus strand of VWZL01001479.1, from coordinate 799,471 downwards.
CAAGGGCCAAGGTGTTGTAACACGCTTCAAACTCGTGGCACATCAATACCCACCGCGGTTCAGGGCTTATTCGCTGTATTCATTGTGGTGTTGTGTATACTTAGAGGAGAGGCTGCTGTAAACAGCACCATAAAATTAAAGACAGAAAATAACAATATTGAGTTTTTAATGGCAGTTGTGGTGTGCTGCAGCTCTAATGAACGGTTTAGTTTTGTAGTGTGATTAATTTGCTGGCACAGAAGGGTTTTTTTTTAATCTTGGAGGACATAGAATTGGAAAGGGGGAGTGGAAAACAGGCATTTTAAGCCTAGAAATTTAATTGCAAGATAGTGCCTGAAATATAAATTGATACATAGAACTGCTTTGAGAGATAAGCATTACCAATGACGTCGGTTTCTGGCAGACAGGATCATCAGGCTATTATGAAAAAGATACTGCTGTGGGCTTTACTTTGTAATTTATATGGACATGAATTTGTTTGACATAATTCTTTTGGCTGCTTCTCATCCTGTAACATGGCAGCAAAGCTCTGAAATCTTGCTATGGGCACATGACTTTGTGGAAGGGGTGGAAATGCTCAGACTCTCCCTGAAATACACAGTTGCAAGAATCAGGTTTGTGACGATTTTTCTCCAGTTGCCTTAAGCCAAGTATTGAATTCATGGTCCTGCACTCTGTCTGTTCTCCATCATCTGGCGTAGGTCCTTGCAGGGGATGGGCAAGCTTACATCTTGCTAGAATAAGGCAAGGCAATACCCGTTCATTGCGATGTAGCTGAATTAGCTCATAATAATTAAAATCATAAATGGCAGCACTCATCTAATTTCTTTATTGCTATTCAGTGTTTGACTTTCCAAGGACCTGGGGGTTTTTGTCTGGCCTTTTCTGCTCTCTCAGATGTTCGGTAATTAGCAAGAGAGACACATAAAGCATTTTCACATCACAGAACAAGGCAAAGTTTACAAGTACCACTAAAAGTATAGGAAAGGATTCCCACAGTGATGATGGATGAAATGTTTGTAGGAGCCATTTATCCCCTGAAGCTGACCTTTTCTGTGTTTGAAGGTTTTAAGTGATTATTTTGTTAATCATGAATTCTGAATCATGTTTAAAGTGGACAGATTCGAACTCACAGCTGTGCTGCTCTTCTGCCCCTCTTGCGATAGTACCATCGGTCCCCCAGATGACTGCCTCATGCAGGGTCTTTGGAGTCGTCTGCTCTTGTGTGGAGATCCCTCACACTGCTCCATCGCTTCGTGGTAATGTCACACAGTGCGACGCCAAACCACGCAGCGGTACCACCTCTAGCACAGAAGCCGTGTAGTCATACTCATGGACCATTTTAACTCCATGGTAGGTCTGTGCAAGATCGCACGAGCATAGCTGAATTGCTTTCAGATTTGGTTCAGAGCCTATATGGTGCCACTTTGTACAGTGCTTTTGAACTTGGGGGTCACCCAGGGCCTCTCTGCTGTCATCCCACCCCTGAGGCTTGTGTGCCCTTCTGGGTGGAACGGCTCTGCAGTCGTGAGCGGTGCACCCTATGCAACTGAATGTATGGATTTTGGGGACCAAAAAAGGGATTATTTCATATGTAGGCCTAATCTGAATGCTGGTCCTTTCTAACTTTGGCAGACCAGGTGCCCTTAACTGTGGAAACTTAAAACTGCATCGATTTTCTGGCACCATCCAGATTTAATCCACATCTGAAAGCTTATTTTCTGTTTTAAATGCTGTTTTTGATGGAAATTTACAACAATATCTTTAGAGCTTGCACCTACCATATAAATCCCATACTGTATGTATTTGCAATCTGTCGTAATCAGGAGTTGTGTGTTAAAGAAAGCAGATACAACTACAAGCCAACAGAGACAAAACAATTGGATTTCCAGCTTTGACTCCTTGGATTACTGGGGACCCCACAGTCTACCTGTAATTCCTTTTCATCACAACCCCAAAACCATAGTACCACTGAAAATACGCTGCAATAAATCAGAGCAGCCCTGATGAGGGTTGCAAGAGTGTAGGAGGAGCAGAGACCAAGGGACAGAACGACTTGCTGTCTCACTCCATGGATTTCCTCAAGAAAAGGGTCGGTGGTTGACCTAGGAACTAGAGGCGTTTTTGCATCAAAGACTTTGGATTGCAACACATGTGAATAAAGCATATTGGCTGATCCTACCATAAATAATCTTAATTCTACCCTTAGGAGGCAGCAAGAAGAAAAAATATTTCAGTATCATCTGAGATCAAAGCAGGGAAGTGCAAGAGAGGTTCAGATGAACCACCTGAGACCAGATTTTAGCTGAGGACTGATCAGATTGAGTTGATTTTACTTTCTGTCCTGCTTAATTCCAGCCATAGCATAAGATATAAGATACAGCCATCTGCAGAGGTTTGTGCCTGATATGTATATATGTATATTTAATCTCTGAAAGGTGAATAATGAAAAAATGGTAAGGATAATAATGTTCCACTCACATATAAAAACTTGTGCAAAAAGAGTTGAAAATATCTTGTAAATAAACTATTTTGGTTGTAATCTTCTTATTGCAATCGTAGTTCTTTTTCTATGCTGCATCTCCAGCAGGTTATGTAAAATTATAGTAGGGGGCATAATTTATTGCAATATTCAGTAATCAGATAAGTGGTGTATTCACAGGAAGGAAGACATTATAGCATTCAGCCCTCTGTTCAGCTCAAAAATAGCTCAGATGTTAAAAAAAAAAAAGAAGACATGATTGCAGGCACTTCGCGATGCTGGGTTCCAGAGCCTTTTTCAAGTGACATGCACTGCATTGCTAGGTGGTACAAAAGCCATTTGATACTTAACAAAAGAAAACCGCAATGGCTCAAACAGGCCAAATACACCCAAGTGGCCACAACACTGAGCTGGATCAATGACTCATGGGCAATTATAGCTGGCATTAATTTCAATTGGCAAGAAACTAAACTAGGAATTTCGGTTCCCAAGAGAAAACCTTCCCGAGGTTTGTCAGCCTAGCCGTGAGTCAGACACCTCCTTATTGTTCCCTTAGATGAATTTTTAGCTGATGTCCTTTTTAACCAGCTTAGAGACTCATGAAGGGGAAAGCATGCCTGTGCACTTACTGTAGCTCAGAAACATGGACGTTAGTGGAAGGCAGAGGGCAGGTAAAGCATGCACAGGGCAAACACTGGCCAGATCTTGCTGGGTATAGTGAGGGCAGCATGCCAAGATGATGCAGGAAAATGCTGATACTGTTGCCTCCCAAAGGGCCTGCCCAGCAGCACTGCATGAAGATGCTTAAAGTCTGCAGCCCAAACATTTAGCCAGCCACAGGCGTAATCCTCGCCTTCCTTCAGACCCAGCTCACCTTTGGCATAGCCTCTGCTGATTCCAAACCTGAGGTTGAGCCCAGGAGCGCCTCCTGATCTAACACTAATCCCTAGTTCCAATGAAGACAGGATCTTTAAAATCAGTGTTACCATTAAATCTAGGTTTGTAAACTGATTTTAGGTTCTAATAATAGGAGCATTTGAGATTAGGCATTGGACCAGGGGCAAAGGGGAACTAGATTTGGTGCTGGTGCCCATGAAGGCTTTCTCCCTAAAGTTTGATTTGACCATGTCTAAAAATAATTTTGGGGTTCAGGCTGGAATCCACACTGCAAGGATGGGAGAAGAGTGATGTATAATTGGACTCTGTACATTAGTGGTTGTCTTTCTAGTTTTAATGTGGGAATGGCACGTTAAAAGCAGAGTTAAGTGTGGGCCCTGACTAGAAGGGGCAGATATACGTGGTACAGCACTGACTGGGTTTAGAGATCACTGCTGTAGGCACCTACGAGTTTGTAGGATGGAGACAACAGGGGTCCAAAGGACTAGAGCTAATGTTAGACTTCCTCACTTCATCTTTAATCCCCAACTGCAACTGGAAATTTGCTCTAAATCCAGAAATGCTTACTAGCACTAGATCTAAAAATAGGGATTAACTTTGCTTTGGCCTGAGTAATAAACTTCATCTGGCAGCTTTTTTGGGCTCTAATGAAATCCTAACTCATCAGCTCCTGATTGCATTAAAAGTATTTCCCTGAATTCTGCAATCCAGCAGTATTTTCATAGGACAAGCTGCATAAGTGAATGTTTTCACATTGCTTAAGGCTTCACAAATTAGTTCTTTGAAAAAAACGGCCAGGTGTCTTAAGGCTCTTCTATGCTAGATGAATCAGTCATTGAAACACTTCCATTTTGGCTGTACTGTTGCTGCTGTAGCTTTATTTATTCCCCGTCCCATAAATGACTTATCCATGTCCTGAAACTGGGCATAAAATAATAATAATCTTATAATTGAATGTATGGTTTCAGCTTGTTCTTTGTTCAAGGAGTACCTACAAGTAATAAATGTGAATAGAGGTGCAGGGAGGCACTAGATTTTCTGCAGAGCAAAATGTTCTAGAAGAGGCTTTCTGGTAACCTGTTTAGTCAAGAGTTTTGCATCTCTGACGATTGACAAAGGCCAGGACCTAGGCATGGCCATACCAAGCCCATACTAAAGATTCAACCCGTGATCTGCTGATATATAGGCAAAGAGTATATGAAAGAGGAAGCATACAGAAAATCTGCCACTTTCTGTTCTGTTATCTGGGTTGTTTCTCATACTGGTGCCTCCATCTGACACAAACGTGCTTTGGGGGACCTGGAAAACTAGCAGTTGGGTTTTTCCTACACGAGCTGTAACAACCACGCACTGTGCAGCCTTCCTGAAGCCAAGAGTTATATATTTGAAACTATTGCACTTTGGGGAAAACTGATCTTAGAACAAATTGTGCAGTACCTGTGTTCCCCTTAGTTCACCCGGAGAACAAAACAGGCTACGCAGTCAGCCTTGGCACCTCTGTCCCTCACTGAGCAATGCACAGTTAGAATTAAAGGAGACAACTATAGTTAAATTGAATGGATTTTTTTGTTAATTTTCATTTGTTAGAAATCATTTAATTAAGTGAAACTGAACAGGCAGAAAACCAGTTCGAAAATTCCCAGAGTTCCTTGTTTTGGTATTTCAGTGAGGTTACTTGCAAAATGACAACATCTTGGTGACAACTTCTCAATGGTCAAGGTACGGTGAAAAGTTTCATAAGAAGACAAGAAGGAAGCCACTGAATTTTCTGATAAAGGGCTAAGGCTAACTTGTCTGTCAAACATTAAAAATGAATATTAAAATGGGAATTCCACTCACCAGGTTGGGCTGAGGGTGAGAACCAGCATCTTGATGAATTTCCAGCTGGACCTGTTTTCCTGTAACCAGCAATGTGCCAGTGTTGTTAGCAGAATTGTGTCAGGATGTCTTCAGGCCTCTCTTTGGCTTTCCATCCCTGATGTGCTGTTGGCATGTGAGCTAGTTCAGTGGGAGAACTAGATTCACACAAAAGCTTTCTGCCTTTTGTGCTGAGAGCTCCTTCGTGCCCATGCTCATTACTGGCTACTCCACTGGTCTGTCCTAGGGAACAGTCAGCAAAAAATCTTGATTTGTTGGCAGACTAAGCAGACAGGCCAACATCTGAAATACCCGCTTTCCCCTCTTCCATTTCCTCCCACTAAGAAGAGCATCCTCATAGAGAAGTGTTGAAACACATTAGCAAACCCAACTTACAGAATAGTCTACTGCTTTTGTGAGCATTGAACTGACTGGTTTTAATTCTAGACTAATAAGGAACAAAACCACAAGCAAGAATCTCACAAATGCAGTGATAATCACAGCAAAAAAGCAAAGGAAAAGTTGTTTCCTGTGCTATTAAATGGCTGCAAGAGGCTAGATAGATAAGCATTCCCCTAGCCTCATCTAACAAGTAGCAAGGACATCTTACTCTTCAAGCTTAGTTGTCGAAGCCTGCAAACCATCCCATCATCTTATCCTATCAATCACTTAACCTGGATATAACAGAAGACAGAAAGGATAAGGAAAGAGCACCACAAGAAGACTTGCAGAATAAACGTTTTCATAATTGAACAAAAGGACAGAAAAAGCTCTCTTTTAATGAGAGTGCCTATTATGCTATTATGATAACATAGAAAGGCACAAATGAGGCAACTGATGTTTAAAGCAATCTGGAAAGCCAGTAGAGCACTATCTCATGGTGAACAGGGATATCTCAGTTACTGTGCACCTCTGGCCCTCTTAGACCAGTCAAATGCTTCCTCTCTCAAATTTGAAACTTTTACTCTTTTCGGGATTTCACTTTGTTCTCAGACTTTGATCCATGGTGGCCAAGGACTTGCTGTGTTTCTTTTTAGGGGTTTGGGGAGGTACCTGCCGTTCTACTCCTTTTGGAGCTATCGCTCCAAGCAGGATGAAGATCATGGTCTTTCAGCAAAAGATGGGTTATTCAAAAGCAAAGTCCTGCAGCAGAAACCAATCTTACGGCAATAAATGGGCTACACATACGTCAGGGTTTCTGGGTCCCATGTGTTTACTCTTCTTGATTCATGTGGGAAGCTCTTGTAAGCAGTGGCTGCCTCATTTGATATTTCAAATAATATATCATTTGATGTGTAAAGTGCTTAACCAAGTATGTCTCAGGCCTAGCTGTAGTGTCTGCTTTCCATGCTGGATCCAAGAGGACAGTGTATTGACAATAAGAAATACAGGCATTTCTGTTTACAACAGCACTGGGGAAACAGCAATCCATCAAACCCCCCCTTTAAATATTCATTCGTTTACTTTCATTCTAGAAATATTCATAAAATTGGCCTACAGTGGCACATTCACCTGTCTTGAAGAAATTTATTCACTGTGAATTGTGGGGATCTAGCTAACAGGGAAAGACAGTTTTGCAATATCGTAGAACAATGTCACTGATGGCCACTGGGGAAAGAATCTGGCACTTACTGCTGATTTTGAAGACATCTTTTTCCAGATAAATTAATAAATGTGATAACACACAGTATATGACGTTATGCCGGTTGAACATAGCAGAATCCAAATAAGCATGGAGATGTTCAAAGACTGGATCCGAGAGTAACTGAAGAACTAACTGCAGTTATTATCATCAACATCTTACAAAGTCAGAGCTCAGAGTTGTGAAAAGGAGTTAGTCATGAGAAGGAAACCTAAATAGTTGCTCTGTCCCTAGTTCCCCAAGGACTCTTTTTTTTCTCTTGTACTCATCAGTAGCTGTGACAGATTTCTTTCTCTCGTCACCTCCTTTGCCTCTTCACATAAAAAGACTTAACTCATGGGAGCACTCCCATATATCAGACTGCAGATCCTGAGTCATGGGAAGAGAGCTCTTGGTTTAGCTCAGGAGGGCTGGTCTCCCCAGTTTATTGCAGTCCTTCACAGAAATAGCAAACATGAATTCATCCCAGCTGTGCTAGCCCTAAAAATCTTATCTAGAGGGACATGTCATTTAGGTCTTCTGTTCCAGCTACTTCAGGTAGCACTTCCCAATCATCTGCTCATGAAGAGCCTCATGCATGTGATCAGAGAAGGTCCATCTTACCAGCATGTTGCCAGATTGTGCTCACACGTGGCAGAATCTGGACCAAATAGTCAGGAGGTGTGGATATCTCTGCTAATCAAAGAACATGTCCTAATGCTCTGCTACAGCCACTCTGGAGATAGATGGATCATGTTGTAGTTGGTAATTTAAGAAGCATGCCTTTTCTTGTTTGGACTTGCTTGTCCTGATAGAATTCACCATGGGGTTTGCAAAAATCCACCCTGGAAAACAGCTTTGCATTTATTTATTTATTTTTAAGTCAGTTGCTACCCAAGAAAATTGCTCTGTAATCACAGCGACTTGCTTACAGTCTACTGGTAACATTGCACTTTGATGTTTAAAAAGTTTATTAATGGAGCTGCATTCTGTATCTGAATAATGCATTATCCTGTGATTTTGTACTTAAGGCTTCTCTCTACGCAGGTGGGCAGAGGCGAACAGGGGAGTCCTTTCCCCCCGCATCTTTTGTATCATCCTTGAAACCTCTTGAGTTTTGCACGCAGAAGATTGAGCTTCTGAGCAGAAAGTGTTGTTTCCAACATGTTTCAGTGTTGACCTTCATTTTCTTATTCTTAAAAATTAATTATTTCTGTGACTGAGTTACTGCCTCAGATGGACACTCCAGAACCACAATGCTTTGAACACAGGGCTGGAAGGAGCTCCCTGGAACCAGAACTTTGTGCCCCCTGGTTTGGCAAGCAACTGCACCAGACTCTTCTTGCTGGGCAAACTCCATATGAAAAGCAGCTAGGATGTTTTTCCCCAGCTGTTTTTTTTTCTAAGCCAGTTTAGCCCAGATTTTTCAGATCACCAATAAAAATGTCTCCACTTGTTAGCCTTGGTTTTATTCCAACTTGGTTTGAATTCTCTTAGACATTTCAAAGTGCTCAGAGATGTGAACTGTACCTTAGACAAGGCAGCAGCAATTGCTTGTGCAGTAGCAATAACAGTTTCCTGTCTCTCCTGGAAACACCTTTTCTGATGCATATTAACTGCATTTGGCTTCTGCTTTGTCAGCTCCTTTATCAGCGTGTACTTGTGCCTTTTACTCCACCCAGGGGACACCAGCTCCCAGTACTCCAGGTGACGTCCAGAAAGCTTTGGACAGCCTGCTACGCTGGGGAAAAATCCACCTTGTCAGATTAGAGTGAATGATGATATCTTAGGCTGTGCAATTCAAGTATTTTGCTGATAGTCATAGGTTGCTATCATGAACTAAAGTTATATTGACAGTTCATCTGCAGAGTTGAGCTGTGGGAGCAGGTTAGGACTTCCTAACTGTGGACAGCATTAGGACCGACCGCAAAAATCTGATAGTGCAGACAGAGGTACCTGGGCAAAGGTTAAGGTGATGATTACAGGCTCGCAGCAGCAACATTGGCAAACCCAGCATGAAGCTCCCTCCTGCAATGAAAGGTACTCTCCTTTAGTGCCCACAGAGGTTTTGGAAACTCAGCTGGTCCTTTCTTGGAAGCAATGCCCTGTGTGGCACCACCAGCTTGCCATAACTCCATGCTAGAGGCACTTGCAAGGTTACTGCAAGGTTACCCAGCTCTCCTCTGTGATTTACCACCACTTTTCCACTGTTTTAATCTCTAGCTAGAAATTTCCATGGTTTTGTAAGATTTAAAGCACAAACATAACATTTATTGGTTCTTTTCCAGTGGAAAGTGAAGTCTAATAGGTTGTGTATCTCCTGTCTGAAGTCTCTAATAACTTGTGTATCTCCTGGCTGCTGTCTTCTGCTGTATTTCACCCTTACCAGTCCTCATAGAAGTTCAAACTGGATTAAACACTGTAAGATGTTTTTCACAACTTTTATTTGCCCTTAAAGAAGTTGTCCGAGTAACTAGATGGATAGACAGATATTTGCTCAGCTATGTATATTTCAGCTCTTCTGGTGAATAAATTATTGCAATTATTGGCCTGCAAGTGAAAAATGTTGTCTGAATTTTTATAGACTGAATATTCATAGGAAGTGAATGTTTTAGCTGTTTGCAGAGAGAATACAAATGCAAACATTAACATCCCAGATCCATGTCTACTAGGAATCCCGGGCACAAAACAAGAGAGATTTCAAGTGACAACACTTTCCCAAATCACAGAAGATAAAAACCGGTGAGTTAATTATAATATTCAAAACACCAACAATTAATGCTTTGATCAGAATTTCTTTCAGAATTTTAAATTAACATGCACATGTGGGACGTGGACAGCTCACTGCTGGTCGCCCACATGACACCCTCAACCTTGCTATAGTTCTGCCATATATCCTTCTGGGAATTCAATACTGATGAAGCAACTGAATGACTCCAAGCTGTTGTAAGCTTACATCTTCCAGAGAAAATGGAAACTTAAAGCAAGGACTAAGAAATAATATCTTCTAGAGTTTGCCTTGGGTTCTTAAGTGTATTCCCTACCCCAGATAGGCTTGTCACTGCTGTATTTGATTGAACAAAGTACGATGGCATTGCTGCCTTGAAATTATTTTGGAGGAGAGATTGGAACACATAGGGTATTTACTGAAAGATTGGGTTGAATATTTTTGTCCTGAGGCTCCCTTTGGAGTTGATTCATTTTAGTTGTAGGGCATGATTTTGGTGGTGAGAAGCGTAGTGCTTCAAATTTCCTTAATGAATTTAATGCAATAAATCAACTCTCCTAAAAGTACACGGGATGTAAGAATTGTCGGAAACGATGTGGCAATTTTTGCCCCAAAGGCAATGAAATGCAGTGAGATATTGGAGCCAAGAGAAAAAGACAGAACCTGTGGTTGGACCCAAAGAAATATGGGTTCAGATTCTGGTTTGGAGGGTGTGCTGATCGTGGCTTTTCCTTTGTGTCCACTGAGGTCAGTTGGAAACTTGGTGTTGGTTTTAAAGATCTCCATTAGCTCAGTGTCTTGAGCACCAAGACCTGAGTTTTCCTAGCTGTCCTAGCTAAAGGATGACAAGCATGGAACACTTCTGGTGTTGTCTGCACTGTTTTGTCTTTGCACCACCTAAAAAACATGAACAGCATCATCTTTCGAATCCCTCCACAAGATCTCCCCTTCCATACTGCCTACAAATGCCTAACATATCTGAAACTGCCAGCAGGTAATCTGCTGGAGTCTCAAGATTATTGTCTGGACCAACATCCTTCCATCTCAGTGCTATTTCTTGACATATTTGAGGACAGGAACTTTCTTTGTGTTCTGTATTGGCACAGTTCCTATGAAACAGCCATCTGGCGTGGTGGTCCTCAGGGTGTCAGTGGTGCAGATGGGAAGTAACGTTGTATCAATGCTCTGCATGTCTGTCTCATTGCTGTAAAGATGTTTAATGCAAGGGAAAATGGGTTCCCCTTCAAGACATGGCTGTCTGGCTACACAGAGGCAAGAAAAGCCAGCCCTCCTGCCACGCTCCTCTTTGGTATCTCAGAGGGTAACACAAGAGCCATCTGATTTAATCGCCTTGTGTCTGAAAGAAGGGGAGTCACAGCTTGCAAGAGCATGAGGGGGTCCCTGCCCAGGAAACGGTGAGAGGGGCTGGTAGCAGGGACCGGCAGCCAGGCTTGTCTGCAGGGAGAGAACCGCTGTCATGCCTGGGGGCCCAGACTCACCCAAAGTCTCTGCTAAAGGATGGAAAGCTGCCAGATAAGCATGTAATGAACTTCTGGGTGGTGGTGAAGTCTTTCCTCTCTCTGTTATACCCATTTGCAGTATTCAGATTATGTGGCACTTTCATTTAGAACTTTTAAATTGGGTTGCCTTGGTCTTAGGCAATGACCCAGGCTGAGAGAGGCAGGGTAGCGTTATTCCCTCCCAAAGCCTGAGAGCTGAGAGAGGCAACTTGAGGCTGTAAGGCTGAGGGCTCTGTTTCATGCTGGTGAAAACACTGGTCACTCACACAAGTGATATACAGCCACATGTTGTTTTTTCCATGCAATTAAAAAAAAAAAAAACAAACAAAAGTGGGGCTGTGGACATAGATGACAAACCATTAAGTTAATTTTTTTAGGGTTTTTTACAGATTCTTCTTGTAAGTTTTATTATTATTATTGCTACCTCTTATTATTTGTCTTGGAAGTAATGATTTTTCTTTCTGTTCTAGATTGACAGAGAATACGCATAAACTGCATAATTTTTTAGTTTTTCCTGATCCAACTACTGACATTGTTTTCCCTGATTGGTAGGACACACACTACCCTTCTGGGTACGACTCTGCCAGAAACTGTCCTTTAGGTCCATGAATTACCTCTCTCAGCTATTACCAACACTTGGGACCAGAGCCAAAGAGGAATCGAGGTGCAAAGGAACAGAGTTAATTCAAACACCAAAGATCTCCCGTAATACCAAAGGGGCTGAGGGAGTACAGAAAATTAATGGAAAAGTAAATTACTTTATGCATAGATATTCATACTGTTTTTTTTTTTTTATTTGCCCTAGTGTGAAAATCCCTCTTTGAAGTAAAATTAGCTCTGGCATAGTACTTTGTGTTTAATCAACTTTAAACCTACAAATGAAGAGACAGCTAGATAGACATGGAAAACAATTATATAATCTGAAGGAAACAGTAGCAGTAATTATCTGAAGAATTATATGGCTTTGTACTTGGATAGGAAATGAAAATACACGAAGTGCAAAACTTATTTCTAGAAATGTAGGCAGATGGGGTGAAATGCCATAAAATTTCTCTTGTCTGTGTGACATTTTGAAGAAAGACAGGGGTATGCTTCTAATGGATACAGAATTCCTTTCTGAGAAGATACAATAAGCCAAGCAGGGATCTACAAAGCATAATTGTTTTATTCAATTTTGAATTTGATGCTAGTTGAATGAAAAATTGCTGCCAGTGGAGGGAAGCAACAATACCTTTTGGGTGGTTGGTTATAACTACTGAATTAAAGGTATGAATTATTCTGCTGAAGAAAGGGAATGTTCTCTGCTAATGTCCTTGTGACTTAGTTTAGCATTGAGCAGAGACACGCACAGTACAACAAACTAAGGAAATGTTTCTCTCTAGAGCATGTTTGATCTTCAGCTGAGACTGGAAAGCAATAAATCAAAGCAACTCCAGCAGATGGCAACTATTAAAATTTCTGCTTCCTTTCCTGCATATAATGCAGGATGAAGTGCTCTTACATTTCTCCTAGATGAAGCTAGTCAAGTAGAGGGAAACACAAAATCTAGCTATTAGAGCCTGGAGTCTGAGGCGGCAATGAGAGCACCTGGCTTCTCGTCTCAGTTCTGACAAAGATGAGTTATGCGACCCTGGGAAAGTAATTTAACTACTCCATGAACTGTGAAGATATAACAACCTCAGTGCCTAAGACACAGGTAGGTAAAAGTCTCATCATGTCAGCACCTAGGTAGAAGCACCAAATAAAGTCTTTAGAGGTACTGGACACTGGCTTTTCTGCATCATAACTGTTTTTGACTTTTGAGCAGCTCAGTCTGTCTAAATAGATGTAAAATCACTGACGTTATAAAGCTGGCAATCCAAGTTTTATGCTGGAGAGAGGGTCACTACTCATAAGTAGCAAATTTCTTTCTCTGAGTCTTGTATGTGTTTAGGTTATCTACATTCAACCTGCGCTGCATGCAGCAGACCAAGCCTGCTTCTGTTGCCTCTATCCATGGGGCATCCCACCACCGAAAAACTGCTGCACAAGGGTCTGTTCACTGGGCCTGGTCGAAAACCACTGGCAAGTCAAGAGAGTTGACATACTCTGTACCCCATCCGTACAGTGACACTATGTGTGTCTGTCACTGCTTCTTATGCATGCCGGGTGCGTGTACTTTGAAAAACCAGTATTAGTGACAGCATGTAGGGAATCTTCTGGAAGATCTGCTCATTTTCTCCCTGCTTTATTACATCTTCCCATGGCACCGTATGTCTCAGCGTGAAGCATTCGAAGAGACTGCACTGGCATTCCTCTGAAGTCCGTGTGGGTGGCACCAGTTGACTGTGCCTGTTGAGCAACTTGCTTAATATCAGGACCTCAAAAGCAAGCAAACCTGCTTCTTCAGACTGCCTCTGAGTGAATTTGCTTGCTTTTGTTTTGTTAAACTGCTTTCTTGTTGCTGTTCCCTAACAAATGGTTGACAGGGGAAGTGGTTTGGTTTTCATTAATTCACTTCACGTTCCTGCAAAGAGAGAAACCACTTGTAAAGGACTTTTAAGCCTGATCTAGGTGTGGCAGTGACCCTGTGGCAACCTGGGCTGTTGCAGAGGGAAGCATTCATTCATAGTAGGAGTACTGTAAGTCTAGCTGATCCTTGATTAGGGATGGACTAGATATCCCTATGAAATGATCCTTTCCAGCTCTATGATTCTGCGGTGCAGCAGTAGAGTAGCTATTTAATTGCTCTGCTTAATTCTGCAGAAAATATCGATGTCTTCATGTGGTATGAAATCCTGCAGGACTGAGTGAACCATATCTGTATGCAGGAAAATGAGGCTCCTTAGCCCTGAAGGATCATGTTTGATCAAAGTTCTGTAATGCTTTTTGCATTATATTATTTTTGCAGTATCATTCAAGGCAAGCTGGGAAGATCATTTTATGAACTATTAGTTGAGTCATTTATTCTTTTGCCTTTAAAATATGAACACCTTCACCCTATACTAATAAAAACTTTCCCTCGGGGACATAAATAACTAGATGATAAGTGATGGTAACTTAATTTTGAAAATGTGTAAATTGGCCACAGAGTTTCCAGAGCTGAATTTCATTACTACATGTTTTCACACAGGTCAATGTAGTTAAATCTGTAGCAGGGCTCAGAAATGGCAGGATTAGCAGCACTCCTGGGCAGCAAGACGTGGCTAAACTGACTTCGTAGGTGACCTCCACGGGATGAGGTCAGCATGTCTCACTTCCAGAGCTATATTCTGCTCACGTAACCATAACTCCAGAAAACTGGTATTGATTAACTTTGCTTGCACAGGAAAAAGTGTCCCATTTCATAGAATCATAGAATCATAGAATGGTTTGGGTTGGAAGTGACCTTAAAGACCATCTTGTTACAACCCCCCTGTCATGGGCAGGGACACCTCCCACTAGACCAGGCTGCTCAAAGCCCCGTCCAGCCTGGCCTTGAACACTTCCAGGGATGGGGCATCCACAACTTCCCTGGGTGGCCTGTTCCAGCGTCTCACCACCCTCAGTGAAAAATTTCTTCCTGATATCTAATCTAAAACTACCCACTTCCAGTTTGAAGCCATTATCCCCTGTCCTATTACTACGTGCCCTTGTAAAAAATCCCTCTCCAGCTTTCTTGTAGGCCTCCTTCAGACACTGGAAAGCAGCTCTAAGGTCTCCCTGGAGCCTTCTCTTCTCCAGGCTGAACAACCTCAACTCTCTCAGCCTGTCTTCATAGGAGAGGTGCTCCATGGGAGCACCACTTCTTTTCTTTAACACATAAAGAAGCACCACTTCTTTTCTTTAATGACCAAAATCAAGGGTGAGTTTCTGCTCAAAATTTTTCCAAGGTGGAAAGGAGGAGCTGATCCCTGGATAAAGATGGCCCTGAAGCATTTGAATTGTTGCCATTCAGGTTCCCCTGTGTGTTTGTCACGAGTTGGGGCCCTAGTAAGGAAACTGCATAGAAATGGGGAAACAAAAAATACCTAAAAAATGGTATCTCTGAAGGTGCACACAAGAATGAGGATAAATGGACACGAGAGAGCTCCAGAGGCTTGCTTGGTTAAATATCTGAGTTGATAGTGCTCCAGAAGGCTTTCATTTCATGTCCTGCCCTTTGTCTAGCCCACTGAGTTTAGAGCAGTCTCAGCACCTATCTCAGAATCTCTGTTTCTCAGCAACAGAGTTTTCCAGCCATTGGTTCCTTTAACCTTTAGCCCAGGGGGGACTTTGCCTCCACTGTTCAAAAATATTAAAGCCCAAATGTCATGTTCAATGAAACATGAAGCAATCCGAGAATCCAAATCCATCCTCCTCATGGCACTTTGATGTTTGCTGCTTCTGGTTTGTGAGGTTTCTAGATGTTTTGCCAGTACTTTGCTCCCAGCTATCCCACTCCTCCTCGCTTCTCAGAACAGTGCTGATTATTTACATAAATATGACACACTGAGAATTTGAGCTCTGTGCCTTCGATTTTGATTTGTCTTGTTTGGGGGCTAACTGCAAAGCTCCTGTTCAGTGATCTGCTGAGGTTACTGTTTGTGGGCACAGAAGCAGTTCTCCAAACACTGACATTAGTCTTTTTGTTGTTATTTCTTAACAGAATCAGGATGTCCCCCAAACATTAAGATGCACTGGCTGGAGTTAGAGAAGAAGAGTCGTTTGTGAAAGGACTGTCAAGCAGCACAAGAAGATCTGAGATGTCCAGCCCATGTATTTCCTGGGCGAGGAAACCTCAGAGTAGTGGCAAGAGAAAATAGCCCTAGCCCTGTGCTTAGCACACACAGCCTAAACCAGTGTCCTGGATATTGCACCAATAAGGGCAACGGCATTTCCTGCACTATCTTCTGCTTGATTTTTTTTAGCTTGCACATTCCCCTTCAGTTTCCACATTTCCTCAGCATCACTGGTGAGATGGCATCTGGTGAGGTGACAGGTGACAAGGTGGGTGGCTAGGGGTCTGCCATGATGGCATCCTTCTGTCCTCTCCTGCATCAGCAGTGCCCTGGGACCACACTGTCATCCTTCCCATCCAGGGACCTTCCTGCTAGCCAAGATGGGGCAGAGAGGGGACAGCTGCCAGTCTTCTGGTCATTGCCTGGTTCCTGCCCCAGGTGCAGGGGGGGCTAGTGTAGGACTCTGGGCAAGGTGATGGAGCCATGGGAGTCTGAAGGCTACTCCCTCATTTCATCCCTAAAAAAACCCATCTCAAATAACTTCAAGAATTGCATTTTAAAAGTTTTGTCACAGTAGAGTGCCTGGGATTAAATACACATTAGTTCTCCCCTACCCTCATCCCGGTTTGATCTATGGTTATCTTGCTAGCCTAGAGCCTTCATCCTGGACATTAGGAAAAAATTCTTCACAGAAAGAGTAGTCAGACACTGGAATAGGCTGCCCAGGGAGGTGGTGGAGTCACCATCCCTGAATGTGTTTAAGAGTCGTTTAGATGTGGTGTTAGGGGATACGGTGTAGGGAAGAACTTTGTAGAATGGGGTTGATGGTTGGACTCGATGATCCCAAGGGTCTTTTCCAACCTAAATGATTCTATGATTCTATGATTCTATCCTGATCTACTGTGACAGGTCAGAACAACTTGTGCTATTTAGGGAAGCAGCAATGGGTCCTTCTGTCACCTTTGTAATTTAATTTGGCCCTGAAACCATTGGCTCAGATAATTAAATCAGCTCCGGAATTATGAAGGGTTGGGAGTGACAGTTAAACGTCATTTTTTACGTGTGAGTTGATGCCATGCTTGTGTACCTTCATGGACCAGTCAGGATTATCCTGATGTTCTCCCAGGCCATAGGGCTGTAGAAGGTGGCAGTAAAACCTCGAGTCTCAAAGAGTTCCTCCAGAGGTCTGTTGATAGAAACATCTCTGGGTTTCATGGGAAGAAGAGCCAGCAGGGGCGGCTGCCCTGTTTCTCATGCCTGCGTGCTCTCCTAATGAGAAAATTTCCCTACAGGGAAAATAGGAAGGTTTATGCTAGCTATGCCATTCTGACATGTGCCTCCCAGGACAGTATGAACTGGCCAGAGGGTGGTGAAATCTGAATGGGACCAAAAACCATCACCCACAAATGCTCTTGACCAAGAATTTCAAAGTGCACAAGAGATCAGGGGTGTTTAAGATATTGATTATCTAATTCGAGGTATTTGATGTGATTTAATGAAGGAAGTCAAGTCTTTCTAGGGAAGCAGGGAAGAAAAGCCAAACCAGAACAGGGGCCCTAGAAATAGTTGTCTCAAAAATCACAATTCTTTCTTGAGTCATCACACTTTTTTTTACGGCTTTTTTGCCCTGTTCAATTCTGTGTGTATATGTGTGTATATATTAAGGTATGTTAAATCTCAGCAATTTCATTAGCCAGAAACACCTGTTTCGGCCCCAGAGGGAAATGTAGGGAGTTAAGCGTGTCCACTTCTGAGCTGTGGGAGGCTGACTTTCCCACTTTGATTCAGCATGCTGGTTTAATACTGAAAAAGCATTTTGCAGTTTCCCTAATTTAGGCTACCACTTTAGTACATGTAGGCAACTGAGACAGAGGCTGTGCTTCAGGTGAGTATTTCATGTCATGTCATAGGGTGACATCACTTTTCCGCTCTGAGATAATGGGTGCAGAGGTGAAAACTGGCTCACCAGTTAAGTGCATGGGAAGGCTTTGATAACGTGTTTGGGAAGTGGCCGTGTGGGAGGGCTCTTCTTCTGTCTGATGACTGGGAGCTGCCATCCCACTGGGCTTCAGGGCAGCAGAGCACTTGCCTCATGGCATGGCATAAATACACCTTGTTAATCGAGTCATAGGGAAAAATCCTAGTTCTCACACTCAGCATGTGAGACCCAATGGACCAGTCGTGGGAAAGCCATCAAAGCCTCTCATAAGCCCATAAGGCATTGCTTGTAGGCAAGGATTTCAGAGTATGGCCATGGCATAGCGGTGGACTTGTCATTATAAGGAATGAGCTCTGCTGCCCTATGGGTATCAAGGGAAAGACCACATCTCAGCCTGGGAAAAGGAGGCAGACCCCAGGGAGGGCTTTTACCAACTCTCTTCCCCAGCTCACCTGGCACCACAAGGGCAGGGAAGATTTTATGTAGTTAAGACCCACCTTCCCAGACACCAGACTGCCTGGATGCACTTTTATTTGTAGCAAGTATGGATTTAACTGTGAACTCAAGCCTGGCAGTTAAATATGAACTGAGAAATTTGGAGGAGCACCTCAAAGTAGGTGAGATAGAGATGGAGAAGAACAGAAACCACTCATCTTAACATCAGACCTGGAATTTGAGTTATCTGGGGGAAGCAGAGTCCATCCCTCTTTGTGATGGCAGACGTATTTTTGGCCCTCACTGGGAAAGAGTGGCTAAGAGTGGCAGAGAGCTGGTCAGGTTACTGGGTCCTACCTCCTGTTAGCAGATATCCAGGGCAGGCCCCAGAAGCTGCTGGCTGCAGGACTGAAGGTGGGCTGCTAAGAATTTGTGAGTGAGAAGCAGGACCTCCACCCTGCTTCATGGGTGATGAGGTGGGGACAAGCTGAGGAGGAGCTGCAGGACACAAGTCCTGCCACAGTAGAAATTGCCACCCTGACGATGAAGTAGGTTATCCAGAGAGATCATGCCATCTCTATCCTTGGAGGCTTTCGGGACCTGACCAGCTAAAGCTCTGAGCCAACTGGTGTGACCCCTTGGCTGACCCTACTTAGGGCGGGGGCTTGTATTGGATGACACCATGCTATGACCTGAGCAGGCAACACTTGCTATACTGCCTGAGCTATAGATAAGAGTTCCTTCACCAGCTCAGCTAGCAAAGTTGCAGTGCAGTTACTACTCTGCCAGTCTTCTTACCCATATGGGATGAAACAAGTGATCGTGCCTCTGTACTCGGCACTGGTGAGGCCTCATCTTGAGTACTGTGTTCAGTTCTGGGCCCCTCTGTACAAGAGGGACATTGAAGTGCTGGAGCGGGTCCAGAGGAGAGCTACCAAGCTGGTGAGGGGTCTGGAGACCAAGCCATATGAGGAGAGGCTGAGGGAACTGGGCATGTTTAGTTTGGAGAAGAGGAGGCTGAGGGGAGACCTCATTGCCCTCTACAACTACCTGAAAGGAGGTTGTAGAGAGGTGGGGGTTGGCCTCTTCTCCCAGGTGAATAATGACAGGACCAGAGGAAATGGTCTGAAGTTGTGGCAGGGGAGGTTTAGATTACATATTAGGAAGAATTCCTTTACTGCAAGAGTGGTCAGGCACTGGAACAGCCTGCCCAGGGAGGTGGTTGAGTCACCATCCCTAGAGGTATTTAAGAAACGTGTAGATTTGGCACTTCAGGGCATGCTCTAGTGACAGAGATTGTAGGGGTTTTTTTTGTGTGTGTATGGTTGGACTCGATGATCTCAAAGGTCCTTTCCAACCATGAAGATTCTATGATTCTATATACAAATTTTCTTTATATTTTCAACAGAGATGCAGATGCAATATCTTAAATTTTCAAAGGGGCAGATTCATAGTAGTAACAGAAGGGGCAATATTGAAAAAAAACACCCTAAAAAGCATAGAGAGGTCTTATCAATTAAATATTTTCAACTTTTTTATTGTTGTCAATGTCTAGCAAAAGAAAATTCACTTGGCTTTTTCCACCAAAAAATAATGTTCCAGTACTCAAGCAAGAGAGGTTCCTTGTATCAACTTAATCCAAGTAAGTATTAAAAAATTAACCGCATCTCTCAAAAGTAGTGCTGCAATTTGGGATAGCACGGGTTAATAATCTGCACTTGATATGGAATAATCTGCAACATATCCCATATCCTGATCCTGAAACAATCTTCTTGAGTTATTTCTTCAATCATTTCAATGTTTCTCTGCCTTAGGAAAGTTACGTGACAGCAAAATACCGGTGCAACAAGGGAGGGGACATCTTGCACACGCCGCCAGAAGTACATTGCACTATGATTTTTTGTTTAAGGCGCTGTAAGGCCGATGTAGCATAACAAAAATGGAAATGTGTTTGCATTTTGCCTACTCTAGGATGTTGATTTGCACCTAATCCAGACCTGTGGTATGAATTGCCCATGCAGAGCAAGCAGGAAATGTCCTTTGTCACCAGTCTTGGAGGTAAAGGTGAGTTACAGGACACGATGCACTGGGGTTTCGGAGGTGCCAGTTAGCTGCTCCCTCCATGCTTTGACACAGCTGACCGCTAGATGATACTGAGAAGAAAAATCCCCGCCACCCCCAGCGTTGTGCCTTTTTAAGCTGTTTTTTATACTTCAATTAGTTAGCAGGCTGTGAGGACGTGCTTCAGAGGTGTGCAGGAGGGGATGGTGGTGCCTGGGAGTGCTGTGGGACTGGCTGTGCCCCACGCCCCATACGGGGTGACCAGTATTTGCAGAGGGCTGGAGTCAGTGACCCTCTGGTCTCATGGCCCCCTGTTTCCTACCGGCAGGAAAAATGTGGGTCCTGACTTAATGCTTTTCTGTGCACATCGAGGCCCAGAGCCAAATGGGGTTGGGGCAGGGGTAGGAGGGTGGGCGCTGGGATAACACTGAGCAGTCCTGTCTTCGGTGGGTGGCTGTAAGCAAGGGGTTTTTTTCATTCTAGATCTCTTAACTTCACCTTTTCTGCCTTGCTTTTTATTCTTTCTTGAGAAAATGAGAATTATTTTCACTACCTCTTATGCTGTCTCTCACTTCTAGTTAATTTTCTCCAGCTCTTACCTCTCGTAGAAAAGATTTTTTCACTACCAGCATCTGAGGGGGGAAAGAAAGCAAGGACTTGGAAATCAGCTTATTATGGTTTTTTTTTGTCCTTCAGCTAGCAAGTTTTGCAAATGCTGTATTTCTGCTGGACAGTTTTCAATCCTCTAAGGTCCACGTATATTTTTCCTGAGATGACATCTACCTCCAGAGAGAAAATAAAAAAGAAATACATAGTGTGTGGCTGCTAGCTAAAGAGTAGCCAGGTCTCACTGAAGCCCAGGGATGAGACCATATATGTTGAAATGCATAACTTATGGAAAACGGGAGTGATCCACCTAGATTTAAACAGCTGTAAGAATCAAAGGGTTCAGAAAGCTTTGCATGTCCTTTTTGATTTGTTTCTTTCACAGCAGCATGATGATTACCCCACAGCAATTTAAGCTGTTCTGTTGGTAACAGATCCAAGGGAGACTGCTTTCCTCCAGATTTGGATCTTTTGCCTTCCTGTGTTTTCCCCTGCATGTCTCAGCAGAGTTGTACAAGTGTTGCTGGGGCAGTGGGCTATGTTGGACATCTAGGATGGATCTCCCCTGTGCTCTGCTGCCCCTCTCCCTTCCACCCATCCACACATTTTCCCAGGCTTTGAGGCATCTCCGCCTCCCTGAGATGTGGTTCAAATTGTCCTTTGGATTAAAAGTAATTATGTGGGCACTCGCAGACCGATAAGACCATTTCATACCTCCTTTTCTTAGAAAAACAGCATAAGAGAATGTGTCACTGGCCAGCAGCATAAAGCATTTGCATTAAAAAATGAGAACAGCTCTGGGCTGTCAGGAAGGGAAAGTAATGTATGCACAGAGTCTGAAATGTAATTACAGGATATACTCTTCTGCTCAGATTTGTTAATAAACTGCATGACATTGTAGTTTATTATAAAATGGGATTGCACAATCGGGGAGCATCACAAAGGACGCCCATCAGGCCTGCTAATGCACTGCGTGCAAGGACATGCTTTTACTGCCTTACCTCTGAGTGCCTCTGCGACGTCCTCATTTTCTCTGCTATGCCCTTTTTTAACATAAATGTGTATAAGTTATGATATCCAGAAAGAGTAAGCAACCAAAAATAGTTATCGTGGCAATTATCCATCCATTTTCTTTGGAAAATGACAGCACAAACCACTTACAGAGGAGGGCACCTCCTCTCTCACCATTTCATTACTCTAAAGCAAGAAATACTAAAACTTTTAGTGTAACAGGCAAACCAAAATATTCCCCCCTAGCATCACTCAGGGGAATGGATGAGAAATTTCAGCTGGAACCTTCCCTACTTTCCTGCAGGTGAGCTGTCTTCAAATTTTTAGCCAGAATGGTTGAAACTTACCACATTTAAAGTTGTTTTTTTTAAAAAAAACAACCCACATATTTTAAAGAAAATTGTCAAGAAATTTGAGTACCTGCCTGTACTAAATGCTGTCTGACAGACTTCAGGGCTGGTTGATGTAGGCTGAGTTCGGATGACTGACAGATTGGTGGTTGTGAATATAATGGGCATGGTGGCATACCAATAGCAGCTTCCTAACTGCTTAAAACATAAAAACATAAAAAATTATGTTTTACCTTCTACGTCTTCTTTTGACAAGACGTTGAATTATTTGTGCTTGGTTTTTTGTTGTGTTTTGTTTGTTTGGTTTTTTTTAACAAGAAAAAGGAAAACCTTGTAATTTGGAAAACTGCGTATTTGAGGTGATCTTAAACCTCTTTTTAGAAGTGTGTGTTGCCATTTTGATGTCTACCTGGTCTCAGCCTTATGCAAAACCCAGAGGTTATTCCCATGCTTGTTTATGTCTAATGTAGGCTAAAGCATAACGTTTGCAAATATTCCAGCAAAAAGGGCTGGTCTCGGAGGTCTCTTGGGTAGCCCTCTGTTTTTTTTGCAGGCTGTGGGAGAGCTGAGCCTCCTGTGTTCTCACTGGGAGGGAGGTCTGGGACTGCTGGGGCTTCCGGGCTGTCTCCGGCCGTGGCATGCTGGCTCAGAGCCGGATGCTCCAGCTGCCAGGGGCTGCCCTCGCCTTTCTTGCAGCGCACGCAAAAAAAACCTGGACACAGAGGTTTTCCCCTTAATTCAGAGTGACTGTTTAGAAAAGAGTCTATTTTAGAAAAGCCCTTCTTTTGATGGGACAGCCTTTTCATATAAGAAAAAGGCATTTGTCTCTATCTCCTTTAATCTCTAAGAGCAGCCTTGTTCTGGCAGCTGTGGCTGGTTGGAGTGCTGAGGAGCTCCAAGGAAAGGAAAAGAGATAGAAGAGACAACAAGGTACCCAAATACCGAGGAAGGAGGTGGCTACAGGGGGGTTTGCCTTGTTAAAAGATGAAACAAAACCCATAGGAAATTCCACCTGGATCAAACCCAACTCTGAAACTTGGATGCAAGTGAGAGGGTTTCGCTGAAGTGGAAGTGGAAAAAATGCATGGCTCCGTGTCCAACGAAACACGCAGTTCTTCCCAGAAAGAAGCTGTTTGTTTTCAGGCACTTGACATCAAGGCAAAGGAAGTAAAACACTTGATTTGCAGAACTGCTGGCGTACAAACGGCCCAGGGCTTTGGGCATGTATCCAGGGATGTTGGAAATCAACATTTAACTCCCTTTGGCGCCTTAGGGAAAAGAGACCTCAGAATTTGGTAAACTTACAAGATCAACTTTTCAGAAAAATGCCTTTAGATATATTTGTTCCTCTCTAATCTGTCACTTACACTGTGAGTCGCTGTGAAAGTTAAACAAGCTGTTATTCTCATGGTACCCTCTGGTTTGAAAAACACAATTAAGATCATTCTTTGAAAATGACAACAGGAAGGTGGAAATGGGGAACACCTTTCAGTGTGTGGTGGTGGAACCTGAAAGCATAGAAAGAATGGTCCGAGATCCCAGGATTGCAACTTTTATTGCACAGACCCAATAAAAACAGAGTTTCTGTGTATCTTCATTTCCTGCACAAAAGCCACAGGACTGCTTGATAAGCAGACATGCTCACTAAGGAATAGCTTCACTACTTGAAGTTTCTTAGAAGAATCATTAGAAAATGTGTTTATCTTGATCCTCAAGGGTAATACCAGAATGGTATTGTCCAAAATCACTACCTAAGCAGTGATGATTTTTTAACTGTTTTAGCACAGCTTGAGAAAAGGCATATTTCATGCAATGCTGGGAGCTGATTGTTACTGTAGTGGGGAGGAAGAGGAACTTAAGGGTCATTTGTGTTAAATTAAAAAAAAACACAAAGCACTTAAAAGTATTG
This sequence comes from Stercorarius parasiticus, assembly GCA_013396915.1. Lineage (NCBI taxonomy): Eukaryota > Metazoa > Chordata > Aves > Charadriiformes > Stercorariidae > Stercorarius > Stercorarius parasiticus. The sequence goes on along the minus strand of VWZL01001479.1, from coordinate 775,376 downwards.
AATTGGCTAGCCTTTATGTTTATTATCTCTGGGCTCAAGCAATAGGAAAGTCTGCTCCAGTTCTGCTCTCTAACTGCAGGGGAAATGGCCTTCAGTGGACCGAAAGGGCAGTAACGCTGCTGTTTTCCTGTAATCACCTCCTTATAACCTTGGAGGGGCAGCCAGGACACAGGCCAGCCAGGGAGCAACATGGTTAGTCCACAAAATGAACACCAGCCACGTACCTACATGCTGATCTTACTGCCCCGTAGAGCCTGTCCTGTTGGGACTTTTGGGTGCCTGCAGTCTAGCTCTGCTCGCTGCAGATGCTTGCTGAAGCTGGGTGTGCTCTCTTTACGCTAGTGCCGTGCAAGGATGCTCTCTTTTAGTCATGGACAAGCTGGAGGACTCCTGGGAGATGTAGCTGGAATGAGCTCTCTATACAGTGACCCACAGGCTTCGAGCAGCTCCATCAGTTTAAATCCTAGTGGGAAACATTCAAGTGACACTTCAGCCCGTAGATCCTTGGAGAGATTTTCCATTAAGAAAAAAAAAAATAAATCGTGTGACTTGTTTGTTTGTGAGTGTTTAATCACTGTTTTGATAAATTTCTGTTAGTCAGCAGGCTGGTCCTGCAATAAGCTAATCTTTGAGCTTTTGTAAAGGATACTTAGCAGTTTAATGTGCCAGTTTGCACCAGTTTCCCTCTGCCTTTGATTGTGCCATCCACTCATACTGTTCTGCCAGACATTCTCATGATCCAGCCCTATAATCAGAAGCCCGAAGAGAGTGGCCGTGCTGGCTTTCCATAGCATACGTCCTCCCAGAGCTACTGCATCGCCGTCCTCCAAATCCTGGACTTCGTTTCTCCCCATGCCAAGTCGGATAGAAAACTCTTGAAAGGAAAAGGTCAGCCATAGAGAAAATGTGACATTTATAAAAATAGACAGGTTGGAAGAGGATTTGCTATTTAAGACAGACACAATTAGAGTAGCTTTGCGCCTCTGGGCTCAAGTGAGCGTGACTTTGCTGGAGGAGGTAGAAAGTGGACGTAGGGACAGGGAGCCTGGGCACGGCAGAGCCAGTCCACGTTCCCAGTATCATAAGGGTTTCCACCGCTGATTTGCAGCCCATCCCATGTGTTGTACCAGTAACACTTAGAGAGTCGCTGGAGAGGTTAGTGGTTCTTTGTATTCTGGCTGAATAAAACCATCCTTTCTTAACTGGAACCAGTGAAGGAAGGATCACGACAGAGCAAATTACTGGGTAGATTTCATGGGAAACACTTGGTGCTCCAGAGCCCTACCCAGAGCAGCATTCAGCATGTGACTGGAAAAGTGTAGGTGTGTATGAGACAGAAAAAAGATTGTGGGGGACCAGTGGAAGAAGATATTGTTTTTCTTCCAATTATTATTATTTTTGATCCATCTGGTGTTTAAGCCAGCCTTGCCAAGTCATAAGAAAGAGATATGCTCTTCAGCAGTATTGCTGTGAGTCCCAGTTGATTTATGTTCACAGATCATTAGGAAAGTATCTGGAGAGGAAACAGCCCTTTCAGGACTAGAAAAAGCCTCACAACTTTACACTTCTTATGCTGCGTGAAAAGCAAACCAAAGTTTACAGGGTCAGCCATCTGCTCTGACTCCGCTGCTACCTAAAAAGAACTGAGAATATTCCTTTTTTAAAGCATTGTATTACTAGAGGTGGACAGATCTCAGTGGGGTCAGAAAAATCTAAAAAATCCTTATATAGGTAAAATAAACGTTCTAAATATAATACAGACAATTAAGCAAATGAAGCATATTCCTAGTGTTTATTTTTTGCCATATTAAAATTTTGTCTAAGCTGACATATATTTATCAGCCTATCCCAGGAACACATTGTGTTATGCAGTGTGGAAATTCAGGTTGGAACAAATGGTGTTTTTTTATATGAATCCATGAGCTGAAATTTAATTTTCTAAAAAACAATTGTCTGTTTCTGAAGAGTACTATAGCAATTATCTGGGCACAGTTTTTTTACTTTAAAGACTTTGTCCAAGGATTCTTTCAGGATTTTATAAGCGGTCATTGCTGAATAACTGTATAAAATCTGTGGGGAGGTGTAGGTTAAATCCATGATAGAAAAAGAAATGGAAACATCCAACTTTAAAGACTGAACGTTTCAAAACTTCTATTTTGCCCATCTGAGGAAAGTCAGCTTCAGAAAAGGCTTTATCTTTTTATACCACCTTTGGTAAGACTAGAAAAGAGGAATGGAGTCAACAAATTAGTCTTTACTGTGCTGCTCTTTCACAGACTGTCTCCTAGTGAGTATTTTAATATCCTCAGCCACTATGTGTAAGTCTATATTAATGTGAAATTTCAGGGTGGTTGCCTGTGAACAGTGATTTCATTATTCCTTCATTAAAGCTTCCAGGTAGAAAATTTCATTTAGAACATTTCACTTAACAGGAATATAATTTCACGTTTTCCACAGCTAGTTTTAAAATGTGAAGTTATACAGCATTTCACAGAATTAGAAATGCAAAGCAATGTTTAATTTTTTTTCTGCCATTGCAAACCGAAAGCGCAACTTTCTGCAGCAAATGTTAAATGACCAAAATCCATTCCTCCTGTACAAATGCCAGGGGACCTTGAATGTGTAGAGATGCATATTATTTGTACTGACCTAAGAGGGCTCCTTTCTGCTTTCCTGTTGCTCCCACTGAAATAACTTGGGGAAGATGGAAGGGGGGTTTGGACACCATGATGTCCTCATGAGGACCAGCCTGTAGCGCTGTTGCCTTGTGCTGCTGGTACCAAGTGGTGCTTTTGGACCCACTATGTAGAGAAAGATTTCTATAGACAGGACTAGTTTCTCCAACAAATTGTAACATGCTGCACGTCCATAACCATTGAACACCAGAGCTTTACAGACCTGAGAGACAGCAGGAGGGGAAAAAATGACATGAAATCCAAGTCAAACCATGCTGAGCATCTCTGGCACTTTGCAACGCCTGTATTTTCAAGCCTGTAAAATGTCCCATTGAGTCACACTCTCCAGTATTTTGGAGGATACCTGTTTAGAGGAATAGCGGGATGCTTTCTTTAATCCTGAAATGGTCCTGGTAAAGAAGGGCAGATAAGATTGGCTTGAAACATGTATGTAACCTTACTTTTTTTTGGCAAGCAATCTACAAGACATCATAACTGTATTTGAACCTCAGTCTAGGCTAATTTCAAAGCATTTGCTAGTTGTACCAGTTTCAGATACGCTCTTTTTCCAAGCAACATTGTTATTTCCTCCAGGATGATGAATCTGCACCTTGTTTGATATCTCCCCTTTCATTATCACCCTTTAGAAAGACAAACATTTAAAACTAGTTATTGGTCCTTGTAAACAGCTGACTTGAGGTCTTGCAGCTCACCAGATATTTGCTCTCTTTTGGTAGCCTTTCTCAGGCATCCGCTAGCAGCCATGGTCAGACAGGACCCTGGGCTTGTCAGAGCTCTGGTTGGGCCAGGGCCACCTGTTCTTATGCTTTTTTATGAAGTAAATACTACATTTGAAATTCAAGGCAGCATGAATTTTTAGGTTTTGCAAGTTTTGCTAAAAATCGCAAGGTTTAAGTGAAACAGCTTCATTTTTCAGCCCTTAAAAAAGCGAATGTAGCACTCTTGAAAACCTGTACTGGCAAAATGGGAAATTATGCATTCTATTTATCTTAAATAAAACATCTTCCCATCTCCAGACGCCCCTGGTCCCTAAACAGCCTGGGGCAGGGAGGACCAAAGGAAGGTGCTTTGCTGGGTGCAGCATCTCCCAACGGGCAGGGGGTGAGCACTGCCCACATCTCCTCCAACTGTGAAATTGCTGCATGGGCAAACTAGGGCATAGTTTGGCATTTTCTCTGAGCTTTCAGAGACACCATTTTTGGTCGGGCACAGAAGAGCAAATAGCTTGTGTCCCCGATGGTTACTGTGTGCAGTCCTCGAGAAGGTACAGAGGAAGGCTTCCTCCCGACATCCCCCACCCAACTGTGCACAGCTGTGCTGTTTCATTTAGGGACATGGTTTAGTGGTGGTTTTGGCAGTGTTAGGTTTACGGTTGGACTCGGTGATCTTAAAGGTTCCTTCTCACCTAGACAATTCTATGATTCTATGATTAGCCCAAAGTGTGGACACTGGTTTGGAGCATGTTGGCAGAAGCACCTGCTATTACTTCAACTATTTCAACATAGTGGCTTACGTGGACACCTGACAGTCCAGTGGATGCCAGGAACTGCAAGTCCTCCAAGACTGAAGCTGTGGTTAGAGCTATTACAGGCAAACAGTCCGTTAAAAACGTAGAGGGCCATTTGCATCTGCTGCATCACTTGAATATGGAACACTACCTTCATGTTGGAGTGCTGCTGTACTGAACGACGTTTGCTGTCCCTGCTTCTTCATAGTTCATTTACTTGACTCCTAGGCATTGCTTTGCATGCTGGTCGCCCTTGAAGCAAGGTGATGGAAACGTTCTCAAGCACGCTGTAATGGGAGACTTGTTTCAGTTGTCTGACCTAAATCTGAACTCATTTGCAGATGGGCTATTTCGATTTGGGGTTTCCACATGAGCCGGTGCGGAAGGAGCATCTCACATCCAAATCTCAGTGTATATCTGGTCCCCCATGGAATTCAGGTTGACAGGAGAAGTTTGGAAGAAAAAAGGTTGTAAAATTTATGCTACTAGGAAGAGAGAGAATTCAAAACTTTGGCTGACTGGGGCAGGAAAAAGACGTGTGTAAAGAACCAGACTGATATTCAGAAGAACAAGGTATGTTTTCTGACTATACTACAGCTGGCTTTGCCCTGCGCTTCAAGCAAGTATTTTGAAATGCCTTACACGTCTCTTTTCCCCATCGATAAAACCAGGTAATTGTTCCCAATTGTTCCCAACTGTGCGCAGTTACAGAATGATTTGCTGAAATGATATACACACCAGCTCTCTGCTCCTTTCTCTGGTGTTATGTGCATCTTCCTACTGCCCGTCTGGATGTTAGTGTTCACAGTTTCAATAAGGAGAGGAGATGTATGTCGAATTCTCAGCATGCCAGGTCCTTCGTCTGGGGTAGTATGTTCTTGATGATGATTTCTTCCTTCCCACTTTAGGATCGTTGTATTGGGGTGATTGTATTGGACGATGTTCACTGATGCACTCCCCACCTTTCCCGTTCTTCATTGGTCTGCATATCTACATTACATCCAAATTTGCCATCTGTTGTGTTTTTTGTGCATGTTGGATAGATGTTCTTTGCTCTCTTTGTTATCCCCCAAGCTGGTTATACCCAACTCCCAAGGTTGCATTCCTCTGATGTCCAGTAATGGATGGTTAATGACCTGTTTATAGCCCTGGGACGTCTGATACCATCCTGTGCCTGTGCTTCTCAATGTTGCATTTTATTCTACGGTCATAGACTGTTCATTATATAAACTATAACTACATATTATCCCTATCAGTTACAAAATCAATATAATCGTAGTTAGATCACACAATCTTACAATGTTAAGTAAGCACCTAGGTACCTACCTGGTCATTAATTAATTGCCATTACAAGCAAAACCACATCTCCATACAGGCCAGTCTGTGTCTGATGGGTTTCTGAGGTCTGTTTCAAGGCTAAATAATACAACCTTGCTTTCTCCAACACCTAGATTTTTCCTGTGGCGTTCCCTCTTTCTACAACAATACAGATGTGAAACATGAAATAAAGGAGCTTTTAACACAGGTATCTGTAGGTACGTAGCATGGTCAGCAATCACATCATGTCCACAAAAGGCACGTGTAAACAAAATCAGAGGTCTGCAGGTTCTGCAGAGCCCTCTAGCTCCCGGGAGCTCTGAAGAAGGACCTTGTATCTAAACTAAAAATCCATGTCTCACGTACATGAGAGAGATTTTACAGATGAGAGTAAACCCTCAGCTTCACCTTTCGGTTTGTTGTCTGCCACTATTAAGTGGACAGTGGAGCTGAAATACCCTTGTTGATGTCAGAGATGTCCTCATGGAGGTGGGCAGGTGGCCAGGCAGGACAAGCAAGCTCTGACTGCTGCTACCTGTGCTCTGTCTCTGCTCCTCATAAGGCAGGCAGGATTGGTAGCAAAGCACTTTTAATGACCACTAAACACACAGGAAAAGGCTTACTGGATGGCAGCATGCGTCCAATAAAAGAATCTAAAATTTGGGGATACACAAAGTTAAATGGCCATCATTAAACAGAGTAAAACTTAAAGCATCCACTCATCTAGCAGTAGCAGTAGTTTTCCCAATGCCAGAGGAAATATCCATGGGTTTGGAAACATCACCTGAGCAGGGAGCATCTTCTGTGCCCTGGGCCTCTGCTCTCCTCATTCATCACTTCTTGAAGAAAAGGGAAAGCAGAGAGCAAGAGGATGAGAAACGCCTTCTGATACTCCAGATGAAGAGCCCTCCTCCATTCTCACCCTGACTTGCTGGTTGCTGGGGGTGACAGCAACACTGTGGTTTTGAAAGGGGCTTCCTTTGGGCTTCTGTGTGCCTGGAGGAATCCCAGGCGATAAAGATGTTCCTTGCGCCCTTAAGAACTGGCACAAGTCTGTTCTTTTTTCTTTTTTTTTTTTTCCCCTGGAGCTCTATTTGCATGTGTGTTTCAGAGAGAGCAAACACTTCTATTTAATCTAGATGATTTAAGACTGACAGGTTGCTTCACCAAGAACATGCCTAGTCTCATGTACCCTAGCAGCAAAGTAACATCTGTCTGAGGACCTTTGCCAAAGCATCATTGCAAATGTTGCTCCAGGAGAAATGCAGAGGTGGAGGCCCCGGGGGAGAGGCTGTTTGCCTGACTGCGGTGATCACTCCTTGGGACCTATTAGCTGAGAAATTTAAACGCTGGAAAATGCCTGGCTGCTCTACAGGGACATAAAGAGTATGTGAGAGGCAGGTCCTGCTTTGGGACCAAAAGGGCTCTCTGATGGAGAGGCTAGAAGGTGACTTTACTGGGGGAAAACCATGCAAATCCACCTACTCAATGCCTCCGCACAAAGGTTAACCTCTTTTAAGTGGAACGGAGGGGAATGGAGTGGGGCTTAGTTTTGGAGGGACTGAAAATCTCATAAGAGAAAGGTCTCTGCTTAGATTGAATCAATCACAACTGAACGAGCAGCAGACTGGTGCCCCTGCAGGAAAAAAATAACCTGTGGGTGGTTAAGCTTCTCTGAAGGAGTGAAGGAGGGAAAGGGAAATTTATAAAGGTGCGACTCAGGAGAGAGATAAAAGGGACGTGTGTTCCTGCAGCAAAAATAAACTGCATAATAGATTGAATTGGGAATTTATTGTCACAATTTCAGGGAAAGTATGTTCAGTAATATTTGGTTATTAAAATGCCTGTGAGTAACAAGAAGGTTATCAGGGAACAGTGCAAAGCAAGAGTCTAGCTAGTAAAAAACATGATGTTGAAGGTAATTCAGCTAGGAATTGTTGTTAGAAAAGGTTTCTACTCTTAGCACTCACGTAAACTGGATAAATAGCACTGGCTTCAGCCAGACATTGGGTAATTTTATTTCCATTTCCAGATTCATTATGATACTGGCTTGTGGTGTGCAATGCTGCTATTTCTTCTGGATAGTACATGTCTCTGAGCAAAAATAATGTCAAGTGTTTCATCCTGTAAATGTTTGTTCCCAGCTGATGTGTAAGTTTCCAGAGTTGAAAGGACTCCCGGCCCTATTACAACAGAATGGATTCATCACCGTTTGGAGATTATTTTTTTTTTTCTGGTGATAATTGCATTTCTCTGAATATTTTGTTGTAATTATAATTTCATTCTTGGTAGTTGGGGATGGGGGGATGACTTTATTACAGTTAGTGCTGACACATCCTGGGTGTCTTTGTACATGTTCTGCAAAGCTCTAGAGAAATTTTAATTTTTCTGAGCATTAATAATAATTCATTTCCTCTTCTAGATGTTATCTGCTGTTCCCCAGCACCCTGCGATGTGATTCATTTTTTATATGAGGCAGGTGAGGGAACTTCTGTTTTCTCTGGGACTGTGTGGTGCACCAAAGTAGAAGATACCTCCTCTTACTTAAGCCAAGTCGACTCCACCGATACCCTGGACCTATCCATGGGCAGGAATCAGGCCTACTGCGTCTGCTACTTTACAAAAGTAATATAAACACCTGAGATCCATTAAAACAAACCCAGATCTGGGCCTGGCTGTGATGTGCTGGTAGGTCAACATCAGTGCTGGGTAAATTGCTGCAGGACAAACGAAGTCCCCTGAAGAATATTTCTGTTGGTCTCTGCAATGCATGCGCTGGTTGGAGTTTCTCAGTAAACTAGCTCTACAGAGCTCTTATTTTTTTAGCCTAGGATTAAGGCACTGAAATCAAAATTCCCTTTACAGTATAATCCACTGGTGACTGCGAAGAATTACTGAGGCCAGTGTGTATTTTAAAAGTAAATTTCTTGGGTGTATTTCTCATATTTAGTATGCATTAGTTGAGTACTTGGTAACTGGATTATTTTACATTTTCCACTGATGTATTTTCACTGCAAAATAGGTATCTAAATATAATGTTATTGAATTCCTATCGCAACAGTTGTCTCTGTCTTAATGCCAATAAGAAATTTAATTGGCCTTGTACAGCCTTCTAGTAGCCCACGATGAAAACTTATTTAAATGGATTGGATATAATCTCCTTAAAATTGTGAATGCCTTTTTCTTGGTAGGCAGTGCTGACTATATAATTTCTTTTCATCAGCCTTTAGAGGTAATAGGAACAACTTTCAATTAATTGCAACTGTCTTGGCAAATCTGAGCTTTCTAACTAAGCCAAGACTGTACATTAGTGTCCACTAGAGCTGCTGCTGAGGAAAAGTGCAGATAAAACACATAAATTGGTTGTTAATTGTGTGCTTGATTGGTTAAAGAGTTTGTGATATAGTGCACTGTTCCTAATATTTAAAGGAGTGAAACAAAAAACACATGAGAATTGTGTATATTATAGTACTTTCCGGGAAGCTTAGAAGGATGAGTGTGTCCAGAGGAGAGCTACCAAGCTGGTGAGGGGTCTGGAGACCAAGCCATATGAGGAGAGGCTGAGGGAACTGGGCATGTTTAGTTTGGAGGAGGCTGAGGGGAGACCTCATTGCCCTCTACAACTACCTGAAAGGAGGGTGTAGAGAGGTGGGTGTTGGCCTCTTCTCCCAGGTGAATAATGACAGGACCAGAGGAAATGGTCTGAATCATAGAATCATAGAATCTTCATGGTTGGAAAGGACCTTTGAGATCATCGAGTCCAACCATACACACACAAAAAAAACCCCTACAATCTCTGTCACTAGAGCATGCAAGTTGCAGGAGGGGAGGTTTAGATTAGATATTCGGAAGAATTCCTTCACTGCAAGAGTGGTCAGGCACTGGAACAGCCTGCCCAGGGAGGTGGTTGAGTCACCATCCCTAGAGGTATTTAAGAAATGTGTAGATTTGGCATTTCAGGGCATGCTCTAGTGACAGAGATTGTAGGGGTTTTTTTTGTGTGTGTATGGTTGGACTTGATGATCTCAAAGGTCCTTTCCAACCATGAAGATTCTATGATTCTGTGATTCTATTCTATGATTTGAGAGGGGAAAATGCCCAGCCAAACATGAACACATCCCCACTGTGTTTCCAGATCTTAATCTGTCACACATTAAATTGATCTGCAGTAACTGAAGATGTGTTAATTTTCCTACTGCAAATATGTCAGGAAACTGTGTAAGTGATTAAGGCAAAAGCTGTATGATTTTTTTTTTTTCCCCCTATGTTGGAGGAGTGGATTAGATAATGATCCCAAACCGTGAAACCCTCGCATTTTGACAGTCGCCTAGCAGTGCGCCTTGCCATCCTAGTTAAATACATACAGTAAATCATGTGGTGACACTACCAGCATTCAAAGTGCCTACAGAAGCCGCATGTCGGGGGAAAGAAACTCTTAGTCTACCTTTCTGTACCCTCTGCAGCACATCTATTTTTAAAACCTCACGGAGGACTTTGCCCCTGCACTCTTCAGAGCACGCACACGTCAGCGCTGCTCATCACTTTTATTTTCCTCTGACTAGGGTAACTTGTAGAGGGAATTCAAAAAGTAAGCAGACAGCAGACATGACATGAGCACTGTCAGGGTCTGATGGCAGAGCAGCTTTCAGCCATGCTCACAAATGGGATCGGTTTTATTTCCTCGTCCCCCAGCTTGCCTTTTTTTTTTTTTTTTAAGACTCTGTGATTCTGCTCAGCATTATGTCAGGGAAATTTCTAAAAGCAAGATGGGCTGGAGAAAGCCAGGAGAGGCGAGGCAGAAGCACGCTGAAGCTGCTGAGAGGATGGTGTTGGCTCCAGCCCTGTGAAGCACAGAGGGTCTGGCCCGCAAAGGGCGGCTTTGGGCCAGCACCCGCTCTGCAGCCCGAGCACACGGCGAGGGATAAGGATGCCTGTTTGACACCAGCGCAGACGTCATTGAAACCCACGGCTGAACGGGAATAACGCCTGACTGACCTGACAGCAGCCCAGGTCTGAGGTGTGTGGCACAAACAGGGGTTTATCTGGGGTCAGCTACCAAATGATGATATCAAGTTAAGTGGGTGAGAGGACTTGGGTCCTTCCAGCCATCGGAAATCAAAGAGGGTATTAAACTGGCTGGATTAAACATCTCTAATTGGATGAGGAGAAATGAGCAAATGGCAGCCAAGCAGGAGGCTCTGGGTACATTTTATCCTGTGCCAGCACTGTGTTTCGGGACCCGTCTGAGCCGTGCTCACAATTCCTGCTCCCCTGGCTTAGCAGCTTGCGGCTCCTCTCGCTCCCACAGACACCCTCAGCACATCCCTCCCTGGTCACAGTGCGTCCCTTCCCCGGGCACAGCCAGCTCCGGTGGCATTTCCCTTCTCCTCTCCCAGCTGGCTCCCGATCAGACCCACTGTGGGCACATGTACCCAGGGCAGGGGGTGGTTTTGCTCATCATCTCTGTGCAGACGGTTTCTCTATTTAAGCACTGCGTGAAGCACACGAGCACAACCGGCAGCTTTAACACAGCCAGCGCTTGCTGAGGAATCAAAGCCTTGTCCTGACTGTCTGGGTGGATAAAGAAGGATTTGGTATCCACTGCAATCTTCTCCTCTCCCACCCTGTTGCATGGCAAAGCCATGACCGTTCCCCTTCTGAGAAACTGCTCCATTTGGAGAGATTTGGGGGGAAAGCAGAGCCTGCTCCTCTTGCTTTCTTGCCCACACATTTTATCCTGGCATGCAGAGATGGACGACACGCTATCAAATGCATTAGAGGGAACAGGAAGCTAAATGTCTCCTTGGTCAGCCTGGGCACTTTGTTTGGATGTGTCACTGCCTTTGTCAAACAAGTAGTGAGAAAGAACACAGGGGGTTGTAGTGGTTTTCAAAGAAACTCTCATACGCCTATTTTTAATTCAACACAGACAGCCTTAGTATGGGTACATTTTACCCTAGAGCTGGGAGCTGAGGTTGTGGCCCAGCTGAGGCCAGGGGTGTGTGGTGTCTGCCCTTCAGGTTTAATTAATTCTCTTTAATGCAGCAACAGAAACTTCCGTTTAGGAGTGCAAGGCCTGGGGCTATAAAATCCCCCAGCTCCTTGGCACAGCCTCAGCCTGTGCCTGCCTCCTCTGCTCTCCTGGAGGAAGGCTGCATACTCCAGTCTTGTTGAATTTAGGCTGTGCATCAAGAACTGCAGGGAAAGGGAGAAATACCAGGCTCTGCAGGTTCTGGTGGTCCCAGCCAGCTTCCCCCAGTCCCTGGGGTGGGAGCACCCTGAGCTGCCCAGGGCTGGGGAGAGGAGATGAGGCTGGGTGGCTGCAGTGCTCCGGGGTATGCAGGCACGTGTGCCGTGGCATGGGCTGGCCCCTCTCATGTGTGCCTCAGCATCAATGGCGTACGGCAAGAGCCTAACCTGGAGACAGGCAGCCTTTGTGCCTTTGCTCATTCATGTGTATTTAGAAGCCAGGAAGCCCTGCAAATGAGAGTGTGAGAAATATCGCCATTAAGACTTGCTGTTTTACTACTTAATTCTGCTGCTTGTGGGTTTTTTCCAGAGTATTTCTCTCCTTTTCTTGGACACGTGGGTTTGGCCTTCTCTGTCTTTTTTTCTGCTTCAGAAGTCCTGGCTACCTTTCCAAATAGCGATTAGCTTTAAACACTTGCTCAGCCATCCTTGATGCTGAGCTTGGCCTCTTTCTTCTATCTTAACAGTCTTTTCTCCTTTGACAGCAAGGTTATATACCTTCACACACTGTCAAGTATCTGCTCTTCTTCTCTTCCTTTTCTTTGAGCTCCTCAGCAAACATTTCACATTGCCATCAAGCCTAATGGTGCTTACAAGCTGAGACTTTTTACATTTACTTTTGGTAATCTCTTTTTTTTTTCTTTTTTTTTTCCTCCTCTTCTGCACTCAAAGCTGCAGGCTGCCAGGCTGCGGTGGGGGATGAAAAAAAAAAAAAAGACATTAATTTTATAGGCCCTGAATAACTGGGTTTGCTGAGGTTGCACCAGTAAAAGCAAAGCAACCTGCAACGCAGAAATGAATCTGGGCTCTCTGTGCAAACAGCTCTGTGATGTGCCCAGACTTGGGAAACTTCTCCTGTGGCTCTGCTCTCCCTGATCCGCTGCTTGTGCAGATACAGTGGATTCCTGGAATACAAACCTCCCAGTGCCATGTAGTAGCTACTCAGTGGGGTACAGCAGCCACCTACACCAGCCTCTGGAGAGCTCAGCTCTGAAAGAGATCGTCTGGTTTTCTTGCTGTGGATGGAGGAAGACCATAACTCAAGCCTTTGTCAGTGGCAAAGAGCAAGGTAAAAACTTGTCAATGAGTCATGCTGAAAATCAATATTTCTTCCCTAGGATCACAAGGAAGATGGATGTCCAGGGTATGTTGATCTGAGCATGATCCATACCAGCTTGCTCCCCTGTGTACTGTGGGAATACACGTTTCCCTGATCCAGCTGAGCATGCAGGCGGGATTCAGTGCCAGCATGCTCACTTGTGTGTTGGCACTGCAGGTTAAAGGACACCTTTTAGGCACAAAGTAAAGATAAACCAGGGACAGTGAAATCAGCTCCTTCTAGGAGGAGAGAACAGGAAACGTGGTAAGTCAAATTAAGGCTATATTAAGGAAAACTGGAGAACCTGGAGATGTCAGAACTGTGATCAGGCTGTGATTCACTCTCATGTTTAGCTGACTGAAGTGCAATGTGCTGGCTAAAAAACAGCTTTCCAAGAGGTATACAGGAAGGCAGATTTTGGCCACACCAGTTCCTTGAGCTAGCTCACTGTGTAGCTGCCGGAGGAGAGAGAAACATGACTGAGGAGGAGCACAGTGGCAACATCATTTGAATACAGCCTTCATCCAGGCTGGCTTCTCATGAGCGAAAAACTCCCAACCTCAGAGACTTTGCGATGTTCTTGCCATTACGCTGTGTTTAAAATGGCAATTGTCCCCCACTTTTTTCCATTCATGTGTTCCACTTTTCTTAGCAGAGAACAAACTCTAAACAGTAACTCGTGCTCATCACTTGAATGAGGTTCAGGCTGACTTATTAATCACGGATTTGTGATTAATTCTCATGCTATCACATGACTATTCAAGCTCAAATCCCTACAAAGGGGGGGGTATACTAAGAAGAAATAGCATAAATATGGACAGATAATTGAAAGTGTCTATTGTCCTTGTCCACAAACTAGAGTGGCACGTGATTCAAAAGTATCGCAGAGAATGAGCATCAGGGACATCATGTTTTCTTTGCTGTATTACGAATACAAAGGTCAGATTTTAATATGGAAGGTCTTGAAACTTCCTATAGCAAAGTTTCTATTTCAGACCAGTAGAGGGAGAAAGCAGGCCAAAGACATAAATTAGCAGTTTTTATGAAGATTTATTGTGGAGAAAAAAATCCAATTTATCTCTATAGTTAGAGTGCAAGAACAGTTGTTCCATTTGCTGCTGGGTTCTTTGCTGATGCCCTTTATTATTCCATTTATTAAAAAGCTAACGAATAGTAGGTATATGTTATGTTTTCCTACCCTGACAGGGAAAAAACAATGATCTAATTTGAGAAGCAGAGTTTTAGTTGTCAGTGGCTGAAAACTGCACCTGAATATTCTAGGTAAAAAGAAGCTATTTGCACATATGAAATACTTGCTGCAACTCAAGCAAGTTAATCTTCTGGATGGGTGTGTAAGGTGTAATGTCAGAGGACACCGTTCAAAAATCATCATCATCATCATAATAATAAAGAAAATCTTTGGGGAAAAAAAAGCAGCAAAATAATAAACAGAGTCACTTAAAAATTTTGGAAAGTGATTGGCCCGCATTTCCTGAAAAAATTATTTCTGCCTTGAAATTATCAGTCTCATCCATTATATATTTGGTACAATACAGGCAGGGAGAGGTAGAATAATTTGCACATTCACACCCTAGAAGACAAGGAATGGGCAGTTAGGAAAAGAATTACCAAAGTATTCACACCCAGAGAGTAATGAGGTTGTCTGAGACTCACCTTGTCGGTGCCACTGTTTCAAATGTAGTCTCCCTGATACAGATTCAGATATCATTCCCATCGCACAGACTATTCTCATTTTCTTGTAGAAAAGGATGTGACTGACATCTCCAATGTGGAGTTCTTTCTCTCCTGTGGCGTCTGTAAGACGCACTGCAAAGTGTCTGGGTCTGATTGCATTTATTTTGAAATGCAAATCATACCAAACATTAAGAAAAAGTGGAAGAGAGCAGCATGCTTTTATATTTTTTTTATGGTCTAGAGTACTGAATGCTTCAGGGAAGATTAGGAGAATGGATCCCTCCATCAACAATCAAACACAGTCCACCAATATACTTAATACATCATTTCTCTTTTGCCCTTCCCTGAGCCCCAGATTTATCCTAGATTTGAGATACCACCTTCCACGAGTGTGTGTTCCTGGCCCTTTATAATTTTCTCTATAAGTAGGAGAGGACGTTTGGGTACTAGAGCGGACCAGAGAAGCTGGTACAAATGCCCTGCTCCGGAACTAGACTTTCTCAACAGACTGAAGACTTTTATTTTTATTAATCATGCAGCTGGTAAAACCCTATGTATTTCTGTCTTGCTCCTTATCAAGAATTCATCCTTATCCTCACCATCTTGCACTCAGAGAAGCTCACTTCACAGATAAAGCTGCATCTGTGGGCTACAGGGATCCTGAATCTTCTCAGCGTATGCCTTTGCACTCCCCTTTCACTTCTCCAGTGGCAAAATACCCACTTCCACTAAGTGAAGAGCCTTGATAATGCCTTCAAGGATGGAGCAGCACTCTTCAATTGTTTGGTACTTGATATGGAGATTTTTAATACATATTTATGCATCCAGTAGCGGTAAGATTAAATTTCAAGAAAGGACAATATAGCTGCAAGTGAAACAAATGAACCTCAGATATAAAAGCTAAACTCTTACAGCAACATTGGCCTGACAATTTATTTGCTGTTCTGTTTGGGTTTTGGGGTTTTTTTTGAAAGAATTATAGCTTGCAGTAAAGCTATTTACATCAAGTACATCAACTGGGATTTGGTATTAAAACTGTAACTGAATCTATTCCCGTTAATGTTGTTTAATATAGGCCATCGAATGGTTTCGAAGTAATGAAGTCACATAATACTTATGCTGTGCACTGGGTCACCACTAATAGTTGCTGTGGAAACCTTATTGTCTCCTCTCTTCTCTTCTACCACAGCAGTACATAATTGTAGTGGTCTGTTTTTTCAAGGATTACATTCCATAACACTTTCAAAGAAAAGGAAAAATTAATGACCTTCACCTAAGGCAGTTTAATTAAAGGAGAGACAATTCCTCACTTTTCTGCACCAGGTGTGGGAATAGGAGTGGGACTGCATTTCAGATGTCACCACAGGACCACTCCAGCTTCACTCTTCAGGCACGAGGACATAAAGTTACAGAACCAGGAGCCTTGAAATAAAAAGGGCAGAAGTTTCCAGTAAGAGTTGTGGGACATCTGCCATTCCATAAACCAAGCCATTGAGCAGTGATGGCTGTAACAGATTAATTGCACATGTCGATGGAGGCCTGATCTAAGTGGGTTTGCATACAGGGAGAATCCAGACAACAGCAACTTATTACTGGCAATGTGATAGCACGTGTGCAGCACGCAGGTACCAACACATGGAAAACTCACCCTGCCACGAAGGTCATTGGTTGTCATGCTCATGAATAAATGGAAGCGTTCCCTGGAAGTGTTCAAGGCCGGGCTGGATGGGGCTCTGAGCAACCTGGTCTAGTGGGAGGTGTCCCTGCCCATGGCAGGGGGGTTGGAACCAGATAATCTTTAAGGTCCCTTCCAACCCAAACCATTCTATGATTCTAAGTGTGTTTAAAGTAAATAAATGTTGGTCTGCAACTTTATATTTGTTTTACAGTTAGGCTTCAACTCTTGCCCTTGAGGGCAACCCGTCTGTCAGCCCTGCTGAGCCCTGCTGCGGGGGTCACGGGCATCTTTCCTGTCACGGACCTGACTCATCGACAAACAGCCAAGGCATCGGAATAATTCCGCGTAAGAATGTCCCCAAGAAAAAAACCGAGGCCCTCCAAAGTGGACGTCAGGAAAGAAAAGGTCATATTATCAGAAAAGCCATTGGCTTAAGACTTGGCTGAAGAGCTTTCTATTCCTGGTACCACAGACTGCCTGTGTACAAGATGACTAAAATTCTCTGTGCTAGATTCTATTTCAGTACAAATCATCTATAATTGTTTTAATGACATTGTTAATGATTCACAGATATCTTCTATGCACTATTTACTCAGCTTTCTTCATTACCCCACGGCCTACAGCGGAGATGCCACTGAGGAGAACAATAATAATTGGCACCCATAGGAAAATGAGCAGTTTGTGCTGTGCAATTAGAGACCAGTCTCTCCCCTTAAATTCTTAATTAATAGATGTGGGTATTTTAGGTTTTAAAACTCTGGTTACTGTGTTTTTATACTTTCACCAGGAACTTGCATAAGGAAATGAACTTCAGTATATAAATATTTGTCTGGAGTGACACACCCTGTTAGTCTGAGAGCTGAGCAGAGAAAGAGGGCCTATGGCATCTGGTCCCGGGTCTACTGCAGCGCTGATGTACTCCGGTTTCCAAACTGGAAAGGTAGTTCTTGTAGGAATTATAAAAATGAGAGACTCCTGAGGTCTAGTTTGCAATAAGATGCTGTTAATTTGGGCAGAGCAGAAGGAGGTGAAGATCCTGGTCTTGCGGGAAGAGCGCATCTGTGCGGTGCCTGCAGCTCTCGGTGAGGATGAGCCAAGGTGAAATAAGTGACATGGGGCTGTCAGACACGATACCCTGAAAACAAGATGGAAAAGTAAAAAGGCTGATGTGAGGTCCCAGGGCGGATACACAAAAGAGAAACTTGTGTGGATTCGGGACAATCCCTGGAGGATTTGATTTGCATAAAGCCACACAATCATTGTGGCAGCTTGTGACAGATATAATCCTGCTCCAGTATGTCCCATGCTCTTTTGGGGCTAAGTTAAATCAGAAGAATTTTACTTTGTGTGTGAGAAAACACCAAGGAACAAACTGATTATAGGAAATCCAGGGAGGGGAATTAAGGTAAGCTCCTTGAAACAAGCACAATGTATTTTCTATGAGCTGGTACAGAGCACAACTCAAAGGCTACTAAGCATAATCAAGACATGTGAGAGGTTGTGCAAGAATATGTCAAATAATAATGTGATTAGATGTGCCAGCATCTGACACATCTACTTTCATAATACTTTGACTCAGTTATTTTCTGGAAAGGGGTGCTGGCAGGCAACCTTCTTTTAATTGCCATAACTATTGCTGCTATGCGTTTGTCTCTAAGCTTTGTGTTTGGCAATGGAGAAACTACCTTGATGAAAGAGTCATCATCGTGAAATAATTTTTGCTCGATAATTTTCATTTTAAGGTCCATCTCTGCTAGATGCATTGTGGAGACAAGTTTCTCAGAATATCTGTTACTGCTACGCCTGGGTAAATCTTACCGGTCAGTGTATCTAATTAATATGGTCTGCTTCCCTGGCTCAGACATGCTTATGAACCAGACTGTCATTTGCAAAGAGCTTGCCCAACCATCACGGGCCATTTTCGTTGTTCACAACATCCAGTCTTTCCTCAGCCACGTGGTACTGATTCTGAACAGATGAATATCGCAGAAGTAGGGATGGCTGCATAAAAGTTTCGTAATAAGATGTATAAAATGATTGCATAGAAGTTTTGTAAGTGTGCAAACACTGGGGTGGATGAAAGTGTACCTTTTCCCATGCAATGGTCCAACGGGAAGGGAAAAAGTGAGCAAGTTCGCCTTTTCTCTGCATCTCTAAAGTGGTTAAATCCTATGTCCCCCAAATAAAAGGTTGGAAAACTCTGCTCAGCTGGTTTTGTTGACCCCATTTCCATGCAGAAATTACTGTCCAAATTAGGGTTTCTTTAAAAAAAAAGAATTTCTGAAAGCTACTTTATTCAGCGTATAGTAAAATGTAAGAAGTTAATATAAAGTATTTTAATTTTGACTAATCTTGCTTAAAGGAATTCACTGGTTTTGTACCCGCCTAGGATTTTTAAGACTGCTCATGAGGATTTGTTGCATTATTGCTGTGATTTTGCTTGTAAAATATAAGCAGAGAATTATATAACGTATACTCTCTGCATCTGAGGATAGTTTGTATAGAGTTATAATAAGGGGGGAAAAAGCTCTTAACACCGTCACCTTCATTTGTCAGCTTTAGCTCAAGGCAGTCGGGTTGATGACAGCTTCCAAAATTTAATTTTTAATAACTTCAAATAATGAAAAAGCTCAATTTATTTGAATTAGAATAGGCCTTTCTATGAAAAACAACCCACTTGACTGTAGTCTGGCTCTAGGCAGAGGTGTTAAGTAAAAGTTTTGTTTAGAAGCAAATGAACAATTTCTAACAGTGCTAGAGAATTGGACCAGTAAAACCAACAGCGAGTAACTCTAGAAGCAACTGCAACAAAGTGGGTTTAGATGGGTTTGTTTTAAGCCCAAAATTTCCCAGCCACCTGTTGATTCTGACACAAAGAAACCAAATGAGGCTGAAAGAAAATACCACCGAACACAAGAGAACAAGAGCTAAACCAACACTTGCTCCTGTTTGTTCAGCATTTGAATCTGTGACGTCGAAGCTGACTTAACATGAACATTTTCCTGTTCGGCTGGAGACTTGCATGTTTTTTCTTATTCCTCCCCTGGGCACCACGCAGCTTTTTCTCATTTATTTTTTTTTTAATCTGTAAGGAACGGAGTGGTGCTGAACCATAAAAAAGACGCTACCACACCCTCAGTGCCGCTTTGCACAGGACATAAATGAAGCTCTAAAGGAAAACTTGAGTGGACCACATCCCTCCTGCTGCTGCTTGTCCTTGGATTGATGAGCAAGAGGGAGTTACTGCATAAAAGGTGGGGCTAAGTGGAAAAAAAGATTTACATTAAAAAGAACAACCCTGGGGATGAAGGATGCCTGCCTTGTGCGTTTCAGCCACTGTCACAAAATGAAGTTCATCCTTCAGGGAAATTGAAGAACTCACCACACCTTTTTAAGAATTTTCTTTTTTACTGGCAGAAATGCAGGAATTGAATTTTGTCTTCAGCCATATATGTTTGATGGCAGGAACGAAGGAAGAGCCGTAAAAGAGCCCTCATGTCTCTCCATGCAGCATCTTCTGCAGAAACCTTCAAGCTTGCATTTGTGCACCCTGTATGAATGAGGAAATCTGCAGCAACAGTGGTACGGTCAGCATCAGATTCGATTCTGAAACTTTTATTCCCATTCCGATTAATTTTCCCAGTAATCATGGGTAGGTCTTACAACCATATTACTTTTTTCTTTGCTCTGCCATCTCTTTCACTAGCTCAAATTTCTGTTATTACCTTTTAACTGNCCCCCCCAAAAAAGACACATGCTCCCTTCCACCGTCCCACCACTGGTTGCGACAAATCATTTTTACTGCATCGGTTACAGTTTGTCTGCTGGTGTTTCCATCCCAGTTGTGAGACTTTAGTATGTTTGTTTCTTTTCAAAGCGTTAGCTCGCTGAAGTTCTGCTGACAGTTAAATAGCAAAACTTCTTCAAGCCGTCTCCTTTAGTAACATACGTGTATAATCCTGTCTTCTCTCAGCTTTCCTTTTTCTCTTTTCACACTTAACGTTTATCAGAGCTCCTCCTTACCATGTGAGGCTTGCAGGGCAGGGAACCTGACTGTTGAAATCTCTGAAGAAAAGTCATGGCAAAATGCCATATCGCATTGCGTACATATTAAATACTATTAAAAAATTGTCCATTCCTCTCAGCTCTTTCACTGCTTTCCTATTTGCTTATGGGCTATGAATTACTTAACTAGTTTAACTGAATTATCATGGTACTCTGCGTTTTGCATACACACTTTATAATATAATTCATATTTGTGGTGTTCTTTGAGACCCTAAGGTGAAAGGTTACAATGACTTCCAAATTATTACTGTCAAATTATTGTTCACTACATTTTGTGGAAATACTCTGAGGTCTTAACAGATCTGTTGAAAGCAAGAGAGACTTAATTACTTATTACTGTCTTTATTTTCTGCCCTGAGATAGCAATAGGCTATAATAAATTCCTAATTGGTCCCTGTGGCTAATGGAGCGACTTTGTCTTTCCAGCAGGTACTGCCCACATTTGCATATCCAGTTTCCTTACTAAAAAAACCCTACCTTTTGTGAGAGAGTTGGGACACTTGGAAAGCAAACTTCCCAAAGTCCTCCTGGAGTGGTCTGGGATTGTCAACAAGGCCCTTTATAAAATCCAGTGTGAGTGAGTGCATCGGCCACCACCCTCTCTCTGCATCCTGCTGTATATCATCTGAGGGACACCAAACCAGTGCAAATTTTATTTCCCCTGAAACCAGTTTATTTGCAGGTTTTGCGACAGTCGCATGCCGTACGAAAGATGGCCAAAACTCCTGACCATAGGAACTGTGCTCCAAAAATCTTCCTTATGGCCACAAGCCTCATTCCATGGATACCGAGGTCAGACGGAAATTCATTGCAGGATGGGACACCCCACCTGGGTTGCCCACTGCTGGGCTAAGGCAGGGTCCCATGGGCCCTGGCACTCAGGTGCACAGCTTGGGGACAGGCTCAGGAGTCACCCGTTGGCCACCGCAGCCCCGTAGCCACCTGTAGCTTATGCCACCGCTGGGTTTAGTGCTGAGCTTTCCAAGGAAAACCCGCCTGCTTATTTCAGTCTACATTGGGATGATACTTTTTTCTTTATGAAAAAGGCTGTGTTGTGACAAGAGAAACACACCACCAATAAAATACCTATTTTCTTGTCCTGCACCCCATTATTACTAGATCCGCTACCTATTTTTTACAAGACTTTTTCCATGCTACAGCTTATTTAGCACCATGTGGCGGAGCGGTTGCTGTACTACAGATGCATACTGGGGGTCTGACTTCTTTTTTTGGTTCTCCCCATACCGAGGTTATTGTCACTGAAAGACTGCATGGCCTGCAGTTTAACCTAACTCCCTTGTGAACGTAAGGAGGACTGGGAATTTCAGAGCCGTACGAAGGGAGATAAACATACAGGGCATTCCCTTTTCCCTGATGACCATCCCACTGTTGCCAGTATCCCTTGCACCCTGTGGTGCTCTGCTTCTCTCCCCAGTCATCAGGTGCTGGATGGGAAGGGGGTCAGGCACATTTTGTTTACTTGAGTCTCATCTTTGGCTGCAGAGTTTCTCTTCCTGAGACTTCTTTTTGTTCTGTGTCCTTATTTAGATACTTATTTTAGTTATTCAATGGCTGTGTCCTATGTGATTCCAGGGAAAGCCTGGCGTATCTCAGTTTCACCCATCTGTGCCTTATGATTTTGCCTATAGGGGTGAAAAAAAGATTTTAGTCAGGGTTATTTTTACTGCAAATGGCATCGCTCAGAAAATACTTGCTATAGATGCAAAGAGGAGCAGGAAGTGAGACACCAAAACCCGTAGATGAAGACAAACAGGACATCCAACAGGTAGAGAGGGGATGCAGACAAATAGGGAAGTCCAGCATACTATCCATAAGGCCGTTACAATATTTCTTCACTTGTGCGTCGTACTTCTCTTTCCCTTCTCTTTCAGTTGCTAATGGCTGGTTTAAGTGTGCTGTAAGTTAATACCTTCCCTGTGGAGTACTGTTGCAGAGTAAAAACATACTGATTACTGTACTGGTGTGGAACAAAAGAGCCTCGAGTCCAACACTTTGTCTCAAGTGGAGAAGAATGTGAAATATTACAGAGAAAGGTGTAAACTCTCCGTGTACCTAATTGCACAATGTTGAGGCAAGGGCGTAACATCACTCTTGAACTCAACTTCATATTAGCTTATTAGCTTGTGTGTGAGGAGCAGGGGCACAGTTTTACCTGTTTGATCTCACGGTTGTGTAATCATAAGCATTAGAGCTAATTGATACGGATGGCTGATCTTAAAACGTGTTCTTCTTTCAGGGATTCAGATAAAAGTGTAAGATTGGAGGGGGATTTTTACCCAGATATTTCTTAAATTATTAAAAATGCTCAGTGCAGATTATTGATTACTCTTTGAATACAGGCAATGAGTGACCTTTCCTTTTAGTCAGTTCCGGATTTGTTGCCATGCCACGTTGCTCTTGAAAAATGTTACTGTTGAAAATTACTGGTTCTTTTTCTTGCTTTTATTTAAAGAAGTAACAAGTTTCTTCTGTTTGGGAAATACCCAGACGTGTATTTACCTATAGGCGCGTTTGGGAAATACAAAATAATATTTGATGCAGAATACTTCCTGAAGTTGGTTTTTTTTTTTTTTACATACACTTTTAAAATAAACGTGGTGTCTGCCTCACAGCGTGGCACCCATTTTACTAACATAGGCAACTGTAGGTTAGCATAGAAGTAAACGTGTATTTGTAATGCCATGAAATTAATGTAAACAAAAACATTCTCCTAGAAAATATTTTCCTTGAAAACCCGCCAAGGTTTATTGAATACATCTGTCTTGACAAAGCACTTCAACTGAGATCAAATAAAGCCCTACCTTGCAGGGAACAGCTGCAGCTATTTTAAAATGGAGCTAAACAAGCATGAGAAAGAAAAAAAACAAACAGGGAATGAAAAATAACACCACTGTAAAAGTAATTAGCCTGATCCAGTGCAATCTGCAGTGACACAGGACATAAAAAAGCACGGTCAAATCACAGCGGTGACTCACTGATGATCTGAACGACTGACCAGGCCCTGCACTTTCCTCACGATTCCCCGGTGTGCTGCATCCATAGGGATGCAATTCCTGTCCTTTTGCACCAACCGGACTCTTTTTTTCTCCTTCGGAGGACCCCCCACCCATCCCCGGCCTCATCCACAGCCAGGTGCGGACCAACATCACTCGTCCGCCACCCCCCACCATGGAGGCCCTGAGGCTCCCCTTGTTGTCGCCTGTCTGTGGGGAGAGAGCACAGCCCCGGCTACGCCGCACGCCCCGTTCNCAGCGGTAGCAGCACCCGGTGGCGCGTCCGGCGGGGAGGCGGCGGTGACGACGACAACTGCGGGCTCTCGCTTTGCGCCGGCCGGCCGGCGCGGAGCGGGGGGACACCTGTGCCCGGCGGTTCCGCGCAGGTGGCCGGCGGGGAGCCGGCGNTGAGCGACGGGGAGCAGCCGCCTCTGCCGGTGGCTCTGCCCGTACCCCCAGCGCGGGGAAGTTACTGCCCGCCTGCCATTTTGGTGCAGCCTTCGGCCGAGGGTGAGTACGGGCTGGGGCGGGGGGCTGGGGTCACCCGCGAGGCCGGCTCCGTGGGGGCGGACAGCCTGCGGCAGGACCGCGGCTGCGGGGCCGCC
>VWZL01001479.1:734634-749950 GCA_013396915.1 Stercorarius parasiticus | reverse complement strand
GTCTATTTTGACAAAGGGTAGGGTTTTTTTGCCTTATACCTACCATTTTACTATGTCCTGCATTCCTGAAAATGTGGGTAGCTGTCTTGCTGTGGAGCCTGGAGTTTGTTAGAATTGGCACAGCAAGGATTTTGGCAATAAAGGCGTTTACTCATTCCTCTGATAACCCTTTTCTGTAAGGCTAGGGAGAGGAAGGAAGGAAGGAAAGATAGTTTGGTTCTCATATTACCAGACATTTTTCTGACTTTGAGGGAGCTATCATCAAGCTGGACAGGTTTTTATAGTTGCTTATTAATGGTGATAGCGGTTCCCTGTGAACTGCATTGAGACTGCTGACTCTGTCCCTGCAGTTAAGTGGCAAACAGTAATGCTTGCTGCTCGTTTCTAGCTTGAGAAAGTGTAGAACAGAGCTGTGTTTTTTTTAAAAAAAAAAATATAAAAAGGCAGAAGATGCTGTATCTTCTGCATAATCCCTTACAATCCGGTACCTGAGTAACAATGGGTGTCAGAGCATATTTACTGATGCCTTCTGCCCAAGCCTCCGAAAATGTACTCAGGGATTCATAGCCTTCCTATGGAATTTCTCAGATAACTTAGTACAATGCGTATAGCAATTGCAAACAGGAGAGTGTCATTTTCAACAGCTGTGACACGTTAATTGCCAGTGAGAACTCCTAGAAGTCAGTTCCCCTGCACCTAGTAGCCCCCACTGGGATGAGAGATGCTTAAAGAGCAGCAGTGCTCCCTGTGACAGGACTTGCATCTTGAACGTGCTGCCAATTCAAGTAACAAGATATTGTCTTTTCAGCCAGGTGAATGCTTTTTAACAGGCTGTCTTCATCTGAACCAGTGCTGTCTAGGAGTGATACAAGATCATGAAAGCGAAGCTAAAACTTTTGTTTATTTTCCTGAGTTGTTTTCCTGCTTCCACCCTAACCTGATGAATACAGCTAAGCGCGCTGACAATTGATTGCTAAACCAGGCTTTGGGATTATATAGGGTGTACCCACGTGTATGAACGCAGTAGGAATTCACCTTTCTCGCTTAATAGTTACAGTAAACAGAACACCTGAAGAACTTGTACTTAAACAAAGGGGAAAAAAAAAATCCCTAAACTATGCATGGGTGATGCTGAAGAAAAGCTGTATATACCAAACACTATTGTTCATAAACAGTACATCTGTATGAAAATGTGACTCCTTTGCAGTGGTGCCAAAGTTAATATGCCCTATTGTTATCAGACTGGAAACTACTGTTCGGCAGCGTAAACCACCTTTAATTGCCCTTGAAAAGTTGGAAAAATTGAAAGAAACTAGTCGAATACAGTTCCATGAAAACCATGGGGGCATTTTTTTCCTCTTTGAGAAAACTCATTCATTTGTTTGAGCAGACTAACCCAGCATTTCCGTGGAGTGCTTTATTCGCCTTCCTTTTGGGTACAGGTAGGTTATTTACTGGATAGTTTCTTAGAGATAATAAAGGCTTCTGACTTACTTGCGGACCACTGACAGGCAGAAAAATAAAGCAGCCCCAAGTTTCTTATATTCAGAGGTTTATAGCAGGTTACTTCCAAAAGAACCGTATTGGGCTGAAGGGAAGAGGAAGATAGCTGCTGTATTTCAGTGTGGCGCGAAGCACACCGTGCTGTTGCTCAAACTGCTGAAGAAACTTGGTCTTAATCTATGGCATAAACAGGGATTTTTGTAAAAAGGCTAAATAAGGTGTAATTTGGTAAGATTTCAAGCCATGGTCTATTTTTATGTACGCCTTTGAGAGATTGGGTAAAGATGCCTATCTCCAAACTTTATGTGAATTTACACAGAGCCAATAGGAAGACCCCTTATATGTGGCTTCCTTCCAAATAACGCTATTAAGATCTGTCATTTGTATGGTAAAGACTAGTGATTAATGACCTGCTTGCTATTTGCCTTTCAGTTGAAATGTCTTATCCTCTATTATATTTTTTTTTTTTTAAGCAACGCTTATAGAAAAATGCCATGCTGCATTTTTTAAAACTGCCTTTCGGGAAAATAAGCATCATGTTAGATATTCTATGTCCTGAAAATAAATAAATAAATAAAGCACGCTATAGTGGAAAGCAGTTTAATGAATCACCTAGCAGCTTTAGCGTAGATGAACAGAGTATAAGGACCGCAGTGGTTTGACTGGTCAAAAGTTAATATCAGCATTATTGCAATAATAACAAATTTTTAGATCTTATGGATACTATTCTGGGAATTGGAACAGTTCACATTTTCAGGCCAGTATACATTAAATTTTAACAGCAGAGTAATTCTTTTCTTTTTTTTTTTTTCTCTTTAGAATGTTATACTGGCAAAAACCTTTATCTTGCAAATTTTTACTGACCCATTAGTCCAATAGCTAGGTAAAGGAAACAAAACCTCTTGTAACTTCCTATTATCTATCTGCTTTATTTACCTGTTGATCAATCGATGATCACAAAAGAAATACTAATATTGGTGTCTGGTATTCAGATTATGGCAGTTATTACTATTTACTGGTAGTTTTAAGATATAAAGCATTGCCATAGGAAATTTATTTTGCATTCTTCACGGCGAAGTACACTTCCAAGTAAAATACCAGCTATTGAAGTGGAGGAGCTAATCACTGCGGAGATTAATCCTGAAGATGAGACACTTTTGATGGCATTGTCTCAAGTTGACTCATGGTAATCAATTCAGTAGTTCTGCTGAGTTTTGCTGGCGCTGGCAGGCGGGAAGGGAACTCTAGCCTGTCCTACTGCTGAAGACCCGAGCTCAAGTTCTGCTGTGCGGCAGTTCCAAAAATCTTCTCTTTCTGGACTCTTCCTCGCAACGTACGTTACTTATTGATGGATAAGAATAAACGTGACAATGCAGCCATAGTTTCTGGATCAAGTCTGTTTAAAGGGTGCTGAGGCAATCTACTGTAGAAAATGAAATGTAGTTTCTTCTTGTGATAGCAATCTGAAGTGCAGACCCGCATTCAAAGGCTATTAAAGTCTATGACATTCCCACTGGTTTTAATGAGTCTTGAAGCCAGGCAACAGTGTGAAATCTTTGGGATTTTTTTAATAACAAAACAATTCCTTCTTCCAACACCCTCCACCCACCTCCATCCAGAATAATGTTGGCTCTGCTGTTGTAAACCAACTTTCTGTTCTTGGAAGAAGACAGTACATAATCTGTTGTTTTCTTTCTGGAAAGGAAAGAAAGCAAAACATGTTTACAACTTGAGGAGTAAATTTTCTGTTCTGCTTTTGTGATGAGGAGTTTTATCTCTTCTGAAACTAACACAAGAAGAGCGTCTTTGCTTATTAGGCATTACATCTGATACAGAAGGTCATTTTAATGTGGTTTTCTTCTGTCCCTTTTGGGCTGTATGAACAGGATGTTGGGTCACAATCCAAATAGAAGAGTGCTAGTTAGTGCCATTATTGTTAATGGCTATGGCATGGATGTTCAGCGTATGATTTAAGTGCTGTTGACAGAGGTGCAGCTAACACTGCCCTGAAATACGTCAAGTTGTAGAATGTACCTATTTTTCTAGTCATTGTTAATCTTGCAAGAGGTTGATTCCTTTTTTTCCCCTTAAGAGAATTGGTGCCTCTGCCCCTCAGTGGTCACTCCTGGGAGTGCTTTGTGTACCTTGCTGGAAGTTATCTTAATGCTTGCATCTAGCTGTCATAAGTGCTTTGACATTTGTTTGACACGCCATGAGTTGGATTTAAGTTAAACCATAGTGCACAAATTGGAGCAACACCAGGTTTTAAAAATTGAAAGAGCTTTGGGGAGGATTCTAAAAGGTATAATCTGGTGATGTTGGTTTTTACAATCTCAGTTGGGCTTGATCTAAAAGGCAGTGACAAAATTTGTTCATGTGTTAATCACTTCAAGCACGAAAGTCATGGGTTGAGTCCCAAGTGAGAAGACGACAGTTCACCTCTAGATAAAGATCAGCCTGATTATTCTCCTCCCCACCCCTTCCTTCTCGTCTAATGTTTAATGACGCCGTTTCAGATTCCTGCTCCAAGGTAGTATCACAGGGGAAAAAAAGAGGGGAACTGATGGATGAAATACTGTGGACTCAGATTCCACACATGATTAAGTGAACTGCACCTCTTCCATGGAAATACATCATCTGCGTAGTTGTGGTAGGTGAAGAATACCTAAGATTGTACTTTCATTTGTGGGGGAAGTTGGTGTCAATGTTGTATCGAGGTACAGAAGGCCTATTGTGATAGATACTGGAAGTCTAAAAATTGGGAGAAGCTAATGTAGAGGTCTAGAAACAGGAATTTTCTTGGTAAAGCTGGTGTTCTTTGTGTAGTAGGCTTCTCAAAGGAGCATGCTGTTTCAGTGCAGTGGTGATGGTAGTTCGGTCTTCAAGAGTGGGCCCTGATAAAGGGAACTTCTTTAAAATAAAAGTTAATAAGGTACAAAGGAGTCCTAGCTAGTTCCTAAAGATGGTGGCTTAACTTGATTAAGTTGATCGAATAATAGTTAATGTGGGACTCAAAAGCGTG
Organism: Stercorarius parasiticus; assembly: GCA_013396915.1. Taxonomy (NCBI): domain Eukaryota; kingdom Metazoa; phylum Chordata; class Aves; order Charadriiformes; family Stercorariidae; genus Stercorarius; species Stercorarius parasiticus. The sequence continues at coordinate 745,425 of VWZL01001479.1, read as the reverse complement.
TCTGTGCTGGCTGGTTGATTCTCTAAATCTGTAGAAGTTTAGAGAATCAACCGCTTTGGTTCCCTAGTTTAAACTGAAGGAGTCGTGAGGCTGCTGCAGCCAAATATGAGCGAACCATCAGTCAAAATCTGACAGTGGAGTTGGCCTTTGCACTCCGGAAAGTGCCTGACCATGTCTTGTGCTTGAATATAAAAGGTTCCTTGTTTGTATAAACTTGGGATCCAGAACTTCACGTTTGTGTTTGTTGGCCAGGGCTCAGATCCTCTCCACGTTGTGCAGTGTCAATATAAGAAAAAAGAAGCCAAGCTCAGGTCCAAAGTAGAGCCTCTTCTAAGCACAATGTAGAGTAGGTCCCAGTGTCAACAAACAAACCCATTAACTCCACACCTGACAGATTAACCCAGCTCCTAGTTTGGTTTTCAGAGGCTTTCTACAGCTCTGGCTCGATTTCTACAGCTCTGGCTCTATTTTATTGTTATTTTATGTCACTTAACAAATGTTTATCTAAACAATTCAAAGATAACCTGCTTCTGAAACCCTTTTTTTCATGCATGGGGCATAAGTTGTGTGTCAACCAACTACAGCTCATCACTAAGTCTCAGTGAAATGGGACATGTGGCTTTACAGATGTCACTCTCTTCTGTTGTCTCTCATGATTCTTGCTTGTTCTAGCATAAATCAGGGTTAGAAGCACTTTGCAGGTGTCAGAGTGAATGTGGAAGGCACAGTCTAATGGCATTATTTTTGTTTTTTATTTTGTTCATTTACTTGCTAATCTGTAAAATTCAGTAATTTGCAGTGGGGTTTCCTGTCAGTGGTTTGAATTAGCAGTGATTTACTGTATTAAATTTGTTTTCACATCTGGCAGCACTAGAGAATACTGCCTCATTGTGGCAACTGCTGTTGGAAGCATTTTTTTACCTCTAAAAATAGAATTTCTGTCTCTGCCTTAGTCCTGCAGAAAGATTCTCTTAGTCGAAGGTTAGTTCTTGGATCAAACTTAAGGATGCACTCATGAGTGATATTTAGTACGAGGGATGCAGGATATCAATTAGTGCAACATATGTTGTGGGGAAAAAAATCCGTTTTATTGTGTAGGATATTTTAAGTATGTCTGCGGTGTGTTTGCATATTGGTTGGATATCATATTATGGATGTTTTGGTAGCAGTCAAGCAATCCACTTAACTGTTTACTTCTGTATTTTGCATGGGGTGATCACAGTATGGCTTTCAAGTTATGATGAGATTCTTAATTTTCCATAGCCCTTTTGCCTGTATTATTAAAACGCAAAATTTAAGTTTATATGCGGATGTAAAATGTGTAGTGCTTCCAGAGCTGTTTGAGGTTTTACAAAAGCTTCACCTTCTCTCTCAGTGTTTTCTTCCCCAGATTAAAGGTATGAATAACTCAGATGAGAAGCCTTACCACCAGTTTATGCAGCAATGCTGCTTTGGCATCTTGAACTTGCGAGAATTATCTTGATGGACCGATGCTTTCTTGGTTAGTTTGTTGGATTTTATCTGTAAGATGTTCCTCTATAGTTGTTCTTACAAATAGTGACTGCTTTGGTACTGGGGAAAGTATTTAACTTTAAAACATGTGCTGCATCGCAGCTCATATGGCAGTGGACCTTCTGTATCATCCAGTTTCTTCAGGCCACATAGAAAATGGGATGTTGGCATCTGAAATAGGGATCTTCACAGGAATATCCTGAGTTGTGTTCTCTTATATACTCTTCCAAAAGGAGGGAGTTAAATATTTGAGCCTTCCCAGGCTTAACATGACATTTAACCTGAGCCTTTTTCTGGGAGCATGTATTAGAGTTACACAGATAAAGTGAATGCTCCCTTCTCTGTCTGCTACTTAAAATGAGATAGAAACTGCTATTGATTCTTTGAAGGAACAGGGAAGGATTTGCTGTTTCTTTCATCTCCCTTCAATCTGTGTAGCTTATTTCAGGGCCATTGATTGTGAAATGCTGAGACTGACAGGTGTCTCGGAGGAAGAATGTGGCATGTGTAGAGCAACACACGTGGGTGAATGTCTCTTTGCAGTCCTTGCTGCTGAGCTAATGCTGAGGAGAGAGGCAGGAACACAAATGAGCTTTTTGTTGAGTATTTTCTTCGTGCTGGCCCAAGCTTAGGAAGTACAGCGTGAAGACTGATTTGCCAGGTGTGTTCTCGTTTGGGTTTTGATGGGAAGGTGGAAGAAGGGACACGCTGGCGTTCAGCGGCTGCTGTTCTCTCTGTATTTTATATTTTCTGATTGCGTTGGGCTCTTTGGGATCAGTTGCGTGCCCTAAGAGCACATGCTGGCTTTCTCCCTGACCTGTAATGACTTGCCCTGGGGTTGTTGACAGTCCGTTACAGTAATGAGCTGCCTCTCCTGCTTTAGATTGAAGGCAGGTGGAAAAGAGGCCACTCAACCAAGACAGAATTGCGTGTCAGCTCGTTCCCGCTCCAATTTTGTCTTTCTCTCCAAGCAGGCTTCCTCATTTCGGGAAGAGTAACAGCCAGTCTCACACAGTCAGAATGTTGTCAGACCCATCATCTCGACTACGCATTCTTCCATGAGACAGTTGCTACTAAACAGAGAAGATAGAGCTCAACACGATTTGCATAAATTCAACATAAACAATGGAAGATGAGACCGAAGCGAAATGAGAGGATATGGTAACTAGAAAGCCAGTGGCAGTGAAATAGGCGCTAGCAGTATATGCCGGTTGACCTATGATCTTCAGCAGTTGTAGGGCCAAATTCTGGATAAGCCTTTCCTCTAGGAGTTCACTGTTACCAGTGAGAAGATTATTCTGCTCAATGAATTTGGCTTTTATATCATATTTTGAATTCCCGCTGGGATTTATGCTTGTTTATCAGTTGCAGGCCTGATACATAGGTATAAAATGGTCATGATTTATTATTAAGATTCTCTTTTTAATATGACTTTTTTTTAAGTCTGTCAAAGGTAGATGATAAAAATTAAGTCCTCCGGTGTAATCTTTAGTCTTTTCTGTAAAAATAACTTTTTTTTTTTTGCTATTTAAATAAACTAGCTTCTATTTTTTAGAAATAGTTCAGTCTGTTGTGTTTGGCCTCTGGAAGAGTGCCATTGTTTTTTAAAACATGACTTTACGGGAGCTTTTCTACTTCAGCTATTTCATATTCAGTACTTAAAATAATGTAAGATATAGAAACAGGAAGAATGTGAAACTCCTATTTATTTCCTAAATAGATTAAAATTTAAAACCACACGGTACTAATCTTTGACCTTTAAGACTTACAGTTTCCCTGGTTGTAGTATGTCCTGGTGCTCTTCTAGACAAGAAGTACAGAGACTTATTGTAACAACTTGCATTAATAAGGAACATTTCTCCCAGAAGGAACCAAATTAACTTCATGGTTCTTTTAAAAACCTGCTGCTTCGCCCCCTACATCCCTCAGTGAAATAAACGTAACTTTGCCCAGGAACTTGCAAGCTGTTTGGTTTTCCAAACAAATCTCACATAAAATTGGTACAAGGCTGAAAGGAAGATAATTTTCTGCTTTGGTTATAGACCAGGAAAATTGGTGTTGGTACAAAGAATAGCATACTCCTTGAGATCTTTGTCTTGCATCTCATTTAAAATGTGGCACACCAATTACAAGTCCTCGTGCTGAAGTCAGCTGGGCTGTGCTTAATTTTTCATCCAAAGAGGCGGCTTTTGTATTTCCAATGAGTATATTTTCCCTCTTGTTATTTTGGGATGTTAGTTTATTTCCAGGGAAAAGGGCAGAATACCTGCAGTGTTGTTTATTTGTGACCAGTGTTAATTGTGTCTCATTTTGGCCTTAATGATATGCTGGCTGTAGTAGAAATTACTTTAGACAGTAATGTTCTTTAAACGTTTTCTTTTGGCTAAAGTCTGTTTTGTTCAAGTGTTTTGACATAATTCAAAATTCAGGAATCCCCTTTACACTTTCAACACTCAGACCTTGTTTTTGTCACCAAATAAAGTGTGTGACATTATATAAATTTATCTATTATCTATATTGTGACATTTACATTAAAAAATGTGGCATAATGACCTTGTGTTGGCAACGTGGTCGCTTCTTTCAGATGTTCATTGAACAAAACTTTTTTTAAAAATACGAATTATGGTGAAGGAGCTCTGCTGTGGGCAAAGCATTTGTCTTCCTTTTTGGCATAGGAAGATGTCTATCTTGTTGTGTGATTTAAAAGGGCAAAATGTTCACCAGCCAGAGTATACAAAGAATTTCTTAAGATACTAAAAGACTGCTGCAGAAGTTGGTCAAATGCCAAACTATAATGACAAGACAGATCGAGCAGAATTATTTAGGTCCTGACAGACTGCTGAAGTAAGTGACGATGAGTTGGTTGGCAACAGAATCAAAGATATAATTACTAGAAGGTTTTTCTTCTTGATTTTTCTACCTGGAAAATGCTAGAAGTGGTAGAGTAGCAGAACAGAGTAGAAAAGCTCTGGCGTTTAGTTTGGGGACTCTAAAGCTGAGAGCAGGTGAGGGAAAGGTATTCTGTATGAAACATTTCAGTTGTAAACAGCTGGGTCGAAGGAGTTTGTGATATTGGCTCCGCAAGTATTACATTTCATTAGTGCACAGGAGCAGCTTTTTAAAGCAAAAATGGTACTGTGTTGTGGAACCAGGTGAGATCTTGATTAAAATTTTGCTCAGAAATTGAAAGAATTGTTTGCAGTGCCAGGGTATTGGGGGATCTCTTCCAGATATACACTGTATAGTGTTCCCCCTCCTCCCCCACCAAAGCCTTCTCTTCTCCAGGCTGAGCAGTCCTAGTGCTCCCAGCATCTCCCCTTGTGAAAGATGTTCCGGTCCCTTAATCATATTTGTGGTCTTGAGCTGGACTTGCCCCGGTAAGTCCATATGTTTCGTGTACTGGGGAGCCCAAACTGGGCGCAGCACCCCAGTTGCAGCCTCGCCAGTGCTTTTTTTGCTACAGCGTACAACTAAGATGTCTGTGTTGTACAATACTCAGTGTGACCACTTGCGTAATTAACTTAATATTATGTCTCTTTGTCAAGTAGACAATCTGTTTTAAATGTTAGTTGGTACTTTAAAAAAAAAAACCAAAAACCAATGGTTTGTGGGCTTTCTCCCCACCTTCCTGTAATGCTAATCTTCTGCTGAGACTGCAAATCGAAATGGCTTAGCTATCGTATGAGTGACTAGGAAATATACTGCTTGCCCTCATTTTTTGTGTTGATGCTTTTGTCCATTTTAAAATTCAGAAGCATTGCTTGCAGTTCTTGAAAAACATTTCATTTGATCGTTGTTCAGTGGGGGTTTTGTGGTTGTTTTGGTGGCTTGGTGGTTTTTTTGGGTTTGTTTTAAAGGTTAAATTCAATAAATGTTTTTGGTGTGGAAGTTTTAATTAGATTTTAAAACAGACTGTAAGAAGTATTAAGATTAGAGTATTACTCAAACAATACCCAATCGTTTATTGTAAGCCTAGGCTTTCCTGTTACAATGTGTTGATTTGTTGAGCAAAAGTTTTCTAGGGAAGGATATTATTCCTTGTAATGTCTCTGAAAGCTTAAATTTTGCATTCAGTTTGAGATTTAGCAAAGAAGTATTACTCATGAAAGTAAACATCTGAACAGTCTCATGTAAGTTAGGTGAGGGCAGAAGTTATTTTAGGCTGAGAAACTATTCTGTTTTTTAAAAAATGTAACTTGTTACGCTTCTGCTAGAGGATTTGCCATTCTGTATTTGCAAAATGCATAATCCGGATCTATTGAAAAAAAGACATTTAAGCATTGTTTATGAATATTTATAAACTGCTCTGATACTCCCAGATCAGAGGTGATTTAGTAATGTAATGAAAAATTGTTTCCTGGGAAAAAAACACATGAGTTCCCTAAAGTTTAATGGAATATTGGAATGCAGACTGAGACCCTTATAGGTAAATAAAGCACATGAAAATCAGATGTTAAAGTTGCTTGTGCAGAAATCGGAGGCAGAGGGGCTGCCCACTTACCCTAGATTTAGAGGTAAATTTCCCCCTTCTAATATAGGCTCACAATTGGCAGTGGCAGCTGAATCAAAGGGGTAATTTTCTTTACCGGTGGACAACAGTTTGTATATTTGAAAAAACAAATTTTCCAAAAACGTTTTGATGAAGACCTGAAGGGAGAACTTATTTTGACAGTGTTAATAACAGTTGTTAACTTGATATTCAAGAAGAACTGGAATGACATCTTTGATCTCCTAGTATCTTCATCATATTGTATGTCATACAGCTGTAGGCCTGCCATGGAGGTGTCTCTGCTGGCTCCAGCAATTGCTTAAAATAGTTTTATTTCCTTTTAGTTTATATCCTGTGTTTCTCTCACAAAGTGTATGGGTGTGAAAAAAGTTAGCTGGAAAAATTCTGCTTGCTTCCCTGCAGACATGGCTTTCCTGTGGTGAAGCCCTTCCATGCTTTTAGAATGTCAGAGAGGTCTTTGCACTGAAGTACTTTGCATGGGAAAGAGCTGAACAGGTATCCCACAGCCTGAAGGGAAGAATGTGTCTCAGGGCACTACTTCCGTCTTTGAGCAGCAGTGTGTAAGCATCACCTCAGTAAGCCCTACCTCACTATTTGAGAGCAGCCCTGCCGAGGAGGACTTGGGGATACTGGTGGATGAAAAGCTGGACATTAGCTGCCAACCATATCCTGGGCTGCATCAAAAGAAGCGTGGACAGCAGGTCAAGGGATGTGATTGTGCCTGTCTACTGTGCTGTGGTGAGACCTCACCTGGCGTACTGCATCGNGGCACAGGTTGCCCAGGGAGGTGGTATGTGCCCCATCCCTGGAAACATTTGAGGTGAGGTTGGATGGGGCTCTGGGCAACCTGATCTAGTTGAAGATGTCCCTGCTCATTGCAGGGGTGTTGGACTAGATGGCCTTGAAAGGTACCTTCCAACCTGAACTATTCTATGATTTCTTATGCTTGCCAGTGCCCAGTGAGGCTTTGGTACAAGGGTTGCAGACGAAGGGACAGGGGAAAATCTTAACATTGTGGTGAAAATTTTGGGAAGACTTATGCGTGCATATGGGATGGAAAAAAAGTCTTGCCAGTTGTTCCTCGCTATATTGTAGCCAACCTTTAATTTTAACATTCATTCTTGGCCTTGCTAGTGGGACTAGCGAAGGCTACCTATAGCCCGTGCCTGTGGCACTTTTTTTTTCCCCTACAAAAACTGGTAACATTATTTAGAAGTACATCTTTATAGCCTTTATTAAATTATTGTTGATGTTACTGTTCAGCTTCCTTAGTAGATCCAAAGAGTCAAGCCAGAACATACTGTTCCATTGCAACCTTTCTTAGCTGTATGGTGAGCATGTGTCTCACTGGAGGGATCTTGTCATCTTGATTTCACCTAAGCTTCTATCCCATCTGCTTGGTTTTGTTGAAGTGATTTTTCCTTGAATGAAGAGTGCATTCTAAACTTCATTGATAGCCTAACCAAAATAGAAAAAATAAGCAATACCTTCCTTCCAAGCGGTGGTGTGTGTTGTTTGTTGTTTTTTTTTTTTCTGTTGGAAGAACTGTAACCAGCTGATTGGAGGAAGGTAAATATTGCATTAAAAAAACCAAACCAAACAAAGCCCAACCAACCATATCCCCTGTCATCATCTAAGTAACAAATCTATTGTTTTAGTTAGAAAATAAAGGTGATTTCCCCACACCACACCCCGCCCCCTCCCCCCCATGCGTCTACTTTCTATACTGTTTGGAGCACTTAATTGTATGCCACAGCAGCGTTGCATAGAGATGTTTTTTTGAGACATAACCGACTTATGTGTTTTACATAGCCTCATTCACTTGACACTTATCATGGATAAAGAGGCAGTAATAGTTACCTCTTCAGTGTGATGTAAGAACTTTTGTGTGTTTGTAATTATTATATACATTGCTAGGAGCTCGTAACAGCTGCAAAACCTATGTGATATTTCTGAAACCGTAACTTAATGTGGAGATGGACACCTTTATGACTGCTCAAATAATCACATAAATCAAATTACAGAAATTAATACTGATAGCTGAATATACTAGAATTCAACAAAATTAACAAAATAAATACATTAGAACAAATTAAGAGTTGTTCAGATGTGGTGTCAGGGGATATGGTGTAGGGGAGAACTTTGTAGAGTGGGTTTGATGGTTGGACTTGATGATCCCAAGGGTCTTTTCCAACCTAAATGATTCTATGATTCTATAAATTGATGATCATTCATTAATGAAATAAGTGGACCAAGCTGTAATTCAGACTTTTCAGTACCTTCAGTTCACGCATAACATTGACTACTACTTTTTTCTCCTCCGTTTTCATTCACAGAAAGGGGAAATAATGATGTTCTGGCAGTAGTGATGTTTAAATCTTTCCAGTCACTCTGGGAAATGCATTTGAAATGTATATGCTTACTTTTTTTTATGTTGGGTGTTTTTTTTTAAATAATTCCTGTTTTCTTAGTTGGTAGTACAAAATATTTTGAGTGTTACAGGAGGGTATGTTCTTGGTTCATACACAGTCTCAGAGATTGCATTTTGCAAACAGTTTTGCAAACTCATAGCATAAAATCTTAACAAACGTCTAAACTTGATTTCACCTTAGTTTAACATGCTTCTTGTTGAAGGCGACACTCAGGTCTTCCCTCAATGTTACTTAATATCCCAAATAATTTATCTTTTGCATTTCTCTTTAAATTGGGGGTGATTGTTTTTAGCGCATGAACTTGAAAAATAATTCTGAAATGAATAATTTTCTTCTCTGATGCTTATAGCAGCCACTCTCTTTTTGTTGGGTAGATGTGCATGCGATTTCCACACTTGGGAAAAATATCAGTGCTTGAAATTTATTTTGCCTTTTTTTTTTTTCTGTTTCTGATTTCAGATATTCCTCATAGTTACTCGTATCCAGGACAGAGTATATAATGGGGAGAAAACTGGATCTTTCGGGCTTGACTGATGAAGAAGCAGAGCATGTGCTCCAGGTGGTTCAGCGAGATTTCAGCCTTCGTAAGAAAGAAGAAGAAAGGCTGAGGTAAGAATAAAAACGTGATTCTGGTCTCTTTTGATTATTACAGATTGGTTTTGAGGGAAAGGGGAGAACACAGCTCTCTTGTGTTTTTCTATGCATTAATAATAATTCCTATCACAGAGGTGATAAACATCCAAACTCTGACATGTGAATTCAGTTATTGAGTAGTAATTCATTTTTGTGTTTAGTCTACCCTGGCCTAAACCACAACTGTGGTCTCTAAATCATCTGTGTATGTCACCTGGGTAGAGACGAAGTAGTGGCTGACTTTAATATAGACTGAAGTTTATGTTAGGAGAATTTTTTGCTTGCTGTAGTCAGTTCCTTTTCTTTTCTTCAGAAACTTTCTCTATGTGCAAACGTCTGAAGGTGAAGAAGTTCAACCCATCTCTTTCTCCCAAAATAATCAATGGGAGATTTTATCCATTGTCTTGAGAAGTTAACTTTGCTTTCCATAATCTGTGTACAAAATGATTGCAAGCAGAAATAACGCAGAAGAAAACAAATGGAACTTGTTGCAAGGTAACTTCTCAGCCCAGGAACTTCCGCATGTGACAGTGAGGCTACTGACAGAGACCTGACTTGCAGTATTTTTCTCGAAGTTTCAACAATATTTCCTTGAATTATTATGCCTGACTTTATTACCTTCTCTGCACACATCATTATTTATTCTCTCGAGTAGTCTGAAGTCTCTATCTATCGTTGGCAAATGCGCATTCTCTTTGCCATGCTCCTAGTATCACAGATACGATCTGTTTCTTTATCATTTAGCACCAAGCTGAAGTTAGCAGAGCAGGAAGATGACTGAAATAAACACAAAACTACGAATATACGTATTATGTGCAATTGGAACTGAGAGGAGTCCCGTCTCCATTGGTTTTCTGTTACTATTTTCTGGAACTACTTGGAATATTAGGAATGAGAAAGAAGGCTTGCGGCATAGGCCTACTTGAGTTTTGGCATGCTGTGCGAGTTCTTGCTTGGGTGGGTAGCGCAAGCTTGCTGCAGGGAGGAAAGACTGGATGAGGATGGCACGCGGATTATTTTTGTGTGTGTGTGTCTGTTTTGCCATGGGTTGTGCTGATTATTTTTGGCAGTCTTTCATAACAAAGCCAAGAGATTCTAGAAGCAGTTTAAGGAGGGTGAGTGCGGGGGCTTTCTCTGGCTTTTTTTATGTGACTGATTGTATCTCAGTGGAGCAAGCGTACCACAGTTAGCAAATGCTGGAGCATCTTGCCTATTCTGTACCACTAGAACCTATAGTGAGAGAGGAGGAGGAGGAGGGAGGTCGTAATGCGTGCCCACAGGAAATTGATTGAAAATCTGGACAGATGAGCTTTCTACTGGTGTTTGTGTTCTTACCATTTTGCTGCTGCGGTGTCCATGAGACTTGATAATTGAATGATCACAACTAGAAAACTGGTCTGAGAAGGGATGCAAAACACTGGAAAGGTAGGAGGAACACACGGACTCAACTCAGCTTGCATATAAATATGTAGGTTTTTTTTCTCTTGAGTGTAGTTCTTGCCTTTTGCAAGTACTAAAGTATGTTAAAGTGCTGCAGATAATGAGCTGTACTGACAAAGTCAAAGTTCTGAAATATAGGTTGATATTTAAGACATGAATTCAAATAACTTTAATGACCTTAAAAATTGCCAGTGAGGTTCAAAGCTTGCTTCTGACTTAAAAGCTATGACTTTTTTTTTTTTCATCAGGATACTCTTCCCCCCC
>VWZL01001479.1:679596-734598 GCA_013396915.1 Stercorarius parasiticus | reverse complement strand
AAGGAAGACTGTAGCAACACCTCTTTTTGTCTTGCTGTGTAATGGAGAATGTAACCATATAAGAAACTTATACTTTGCTATAGATTACATTTTTTCAGCCTGTGAGAAAGCAGATTAGTTCTTGTGTCTGCTTCGATGTTCTTGGCACTATTGCATTTGTTTTTAGAAAGTTATCAACTGGCAATCTACAGTACAGTTTCACTTTAGTATTGTCAAAGTTTGTAATCTTTTTTTTGAAAGAAAAAAACTGGCATATATAGTTTATATATTAGACTGCTGTTAATAAATTCAAAACCAGGTTATATCTGAAGGTAGATTTTTTTTTCTTCCTGTAATTAATTACAGATAGCAACATTAGCCTTTGGCTGGAACTGTTGAAGCTTTTGCATGTGATACTTTCTTAAAATAGTGTTTCCGTATAATTCTCCATACCATAGATAGTTTTGTTTTTGGGTTTTTTCCCCACAAAGATTTAAGTAGCTGTTTCACAGATGCCTCTCTGGGATCATTCCCATTGGTAGCAATTATTTCTAAAGATCAAGAACTACTTAAGGCAATATATGACAGATTTATACTGTATTAGGAGAACAATGATAGCTAAGAAAACTGTATGTGGTCGATGGCTTTAATTTTGCTTTGCTAGCGGAAGCTGAAGAGTTAAGTAACACACTACAAGAAAGGAAGTTTATGTTCATTCCTCATAAATGTTTTTAAGGGAGTAAAGTAAAATGGCAACAGTTTTAGAGCTAATATACCAATACCTTTTACAATACTGCAGTTGTTACATGTTCGTTTATTTTTCCATATTCTGTAAACAAAATGACATAATGAATGCGTGGAGGAAAGCCATGCTGATCATCTGCATTTTCTGATGCAAAGCCGTTTTGAATCTCTCTGCAGTGGGGATTTTTAGCAGTGGTTCTCAAACTTAAATGTTCCTCCCAACTTTACGTTAGTGTTATCAGACAGACTCTTCTTGTACATTTTGTAGGGAAAAAAAAAAGTTTGCTAAAAATAGTAAGATAACAATGAGATAGCCATATGTAAATAGTTAGTAATTGGGGTGGCTGATTTATTATGCCTTATTACTTCATGTCAGTTCAGTTTCTTTTTTTGCTATGGCTCTCAGCCTGATATCAGATTAATAATATTTACTGTTCTTTGTTGCTTGTTCACCCATAATCTTTCTGTTTTGATTACGTGTTGGTTCTGTTCTTTGGCAGTACTGTTAGGTTTTAATTTACTCCAATGTTAGCATAATCATCCAAAATCATTGAGACTAAAATTACAAAACAAACTTGTAAATAGATGGGCTTGGCTTTCTGTGAATCAGTTGAAGTAGGCAAACCAGGCAGATCTGGCATAATTAGGAAGGTGATGGGTTTGAGTTGCTTGGCACGTGTCCTCAGGACTAGGCTGCAGTAGTACAGCCTTGTGCATGTCACCTCTGTGGGCTGTCTCTGGGATTCTGGGACACTAATAATCCTAACTGGCTTTTAGAGCAAGTTGACTGGACACACTAATGGTTTGTTTTCTTGGGGACAAATTTATTTTCATAATTTCCAGTTTCAGACCTCTTGCACCTGCAGAATGTCGGCAGTGGGGAAGACTGGACTGTTTTGAGAGTTGAACTTTTAAAATTTTGCTGTGTATAACTTCTTTGTCACATCTGCAGTTTGTGTTTTTTATTTTTTTGGTTGTTAATTTTTTTTAACAAAATGGCAGAGGAGAGCTTACACAAGTTTACAAGGCCAAATATGCGTTTGTGAGATAGGCCTCTTTACATAAACAGATGCGTAGAAGAGATTGCTGCCTTTTATTTGTTTCCATTTACTACCTGTGTATTCAATTTTCCAGACTAAGTATGACAGTGCTTTCTTGCCTCAGCTGTGGGTAAAATCAATTTCCCCTTTGCTTTTGTTTTCACAGTTACCACTGTATTTATAAATGTGCTTGTCCATTTGTTTCAGGTCAAAAATGCTGAGAAGTCAGAGTGTTTTAAGTAATCGAAATTTCCATTTTACAGAAAAATCGATGGATCCTCTTATTGTGGTAGATGTTCCCAACCTGTTACGTTTTAGCCATGTGGACAGGTTAAAAGATGGCTGTTCTGATACTGAATTTAACGTTCAGAATGACTGCAGAGGGAGAAACGTTCGAAGGGTGGGAAAGGGGGCAGGCATGGAAAGGGCTCAGTGCTGAGCAGCTGCCAACAGATGCTTTACCTGCCAGCAGCTACTTTATGTTAGGAGGCCGTGGCCTAAGTGACTTAAGCCATCTTCCTGTAACCATTAGCTACCAAAAGTTTCCATCACCATATTGAATGCTGAATCAGACATTCATGTGGTGGTATTCTAGTGATAAACCTTAGAAACTTGCAGGGATGAAAAATGTTTCTTTGCAGGGGGCATGCTTCTCTCTTGTTTAAACCACTGCTCTTAATCACCTGGGAAAATGTAAATACAGGAAAAATTACTGACCTTCTGGTACCACGTGGACGTGTGATCATAATACGTTAATCGTGTAATATAGTTATGTGGGGTCACTGGAACAGCACAAGGGAAGTGTTGAGAGTCAACTGTCGCCCACAGGCAGAAACATCACCACATCTTGCCTGATGGTGTGTCTTTTGTAGCTGGGTTAGTGAATATGAGCTTTGCTGTCTTTATGCAGTCGTGTTTTCGGTTGTGGTAAAGACGAACTGCAGTGATTCATGATCAAATCTCCAGTAGTGCTTTATTTGCAGAAAAAAATTAGACGTGTGTGCTCACTGAAGGGCCCTCTCCACTCTGGTTGTTCTCATTTTCTTTCAGTCAAAGAATCGGAAGGGACTAGAATAGAGCGTTGTGTAGAAGATGGTGAAAAGTTTTAAATTAAAAGAATTTTTATCTCCTTTCTTCTTTCTGCTCCTTTTGCATCATAGCTCATTGCAGCAGGAGTAGACTCGTGAAGAGGCTTCTTAAGACACAAATTCTCATACCTGACAAAACCCAGACACCAGTTTGATGCTTTTTCTTGTCAGACTACAGTAGGCTTCGGTGTATTCACAGTATGTGTCATGGGTCTTGTAATGGATAAAATATTAAACTCCTTCCAACCTTTGTTAATCGAAACATTGTCTGTGTGAGTCATATCAAACTGGCAAAACGCCAAGTCAGACATTTGGGTAGCTATCTGTTGATTCTGCGTATCAGTTCTTGTTCTTCCTTCCTGTAGCAAGCTTGTATCAAATACCTTAGAACAAACAAAAACCAACCAGAAGTCCCTGTCTGTCTTCTCTCCTCCCCTTGCCTCCAAAGAAAGCCATTTTAAAGCTGTTTTCCTAGTGAGGAAGGAATGGGAGATTGGTCTCATCATCTCCACAAGCTTCAGAGTTCCAGCAGGTGAACTTCTGATCAATACCTTCTTGCTCAAAGTGATTTCATGGGGTCAGCCTGCCTGCCCTTCACTCTGATGAACAGTGTGGGGAGAGCACCAGGAGAATTCCTGTCCATTACTCTGATTTTTTTTTTTTTTTTTCTTTCATAGCAGGTAGGCACCATTCTGGTTTCTGTGCCTGCTCATTAATGCATCAAGGGATCCGGAGAATGCTGTAACATACTACTTCATGTCCCTGCTTCTGTGCATCAGGCTTGAGAGCAAGGCCACACTGTGCTAAGAAGAATGGCTAGCACTTCTTTACGGGCTGTCCTGACACACGGACTCACGCACACACATGGTCTCTCCCTGTGATCATGATGTACCTGTTGGAACGGGTCCAGCAGAGGGCCACAAAGATGATGAGAGGGCTGCAGCACCTATGCTATGAGGACAGGCTGAGTTGGGGTTGTTCAGCCTGGAGAAAAGAAGGCTCCGAGGAGACCTTAAGCAGACCTTATAGATCCAGTATCTAAAGGGGGCCTACAGGAAAGATGGGGAGGGACTCTTTATCAGGGAGTGTAGCAGTAGAATGAGCGGTAATGGTTTTAAACTGAAAGAGGGGAGATTTAGATTAGATATTAGGAAGAAATCCTTTACTGTGAGGGTGGTGAGGCACTGGAACAGGTTGCCCAGAGAAGCTGTGGCTGCCCCATCCCTGGAAGTGTTCAAGGCCAGGCTGGATGGAGCTTTGAGCAACCTGGTCTAGTGGGAGGTGTCCCTGCCCATGGCAGGGGGAGTGGAACTAGATGATCTTTAAGGTCCCTTGTAACCCAAACCATTCTATGACTCTATGATAAAAGGTCTTAGAGCGGTTTACTCCTTCTCTGAGAAAGATGGTCTTTATGATTGCCAAGTTAATGCAGCTGCACGCTTCTCCAGTGCAAGGCTCTGCTGAGCTGCCATAAGTTTAGCACTCATCTGTCTAAACTTATTTTTGCGTGCAATGAATGATTCATCAGAATCATAGCTGCAACTTAGTATGTTATTTTGCTACTGCTTTGGCTTATAAGACAAGATTAAAACATATCTAGGGCAGTACAGCTGTTTCCTGGAAGAAGGTGTTCATTAGCAATATTAAGAGCAAGACATCTTTATTTATAGATTATCACCAGTTTTGTTACATAATGTTTCAAGATGCAAAGAAACCTGTTTCCTAGCTCAAGCAGGCTGTCAGGATTAAGAGTTGCCAGTAACTTCATCCATGTACTAGATGCTTTACACTGTGCTGTTGAGAGAGGGCTACACAGTTAAGCGTTTGATGTTTTAACAGATATCCCTTAGCCATACTCTCAGGTCAGGTTAAGTTGCTCATCAAAAAATAGTTAGCGACCTGGATGAATTCTGCCTAAAAGCCAGCTAGCTAATGGTTGTTTTGGCTGCCGAGTCAGTAAGGATGCACTTTAAAATGCATTTAGAAATGGTTCTTTGTCACTAATTTCAAGAAACGTTGATCCAAGTGTGCTGCTTGCTGTCAGATAATCTTGTGTTTGGGACTAGGAAAGGAAGTAGGTATCTCAGCAGTGGTACAACATCTCACTTCACCTGCAGTGCAACAGAGTTTAGATAAGAGTTTGCACCCCTTCTTTCTTTGATTTGCCCAAAACTCCCCACTCTAAAATCTGATGGTCCTGGTGTTCACCTATAAGCAGAGAAAGTGATTGCAATTAACGAGGGTAGGAGCTAGCTTATGCTTTACAAGAGAGAAATCGGGGCACTGGAAAGAGTCTGGCATTAGAAGCGAAGAACTTCCAGCTGTTTAAGTTATAGGCTTGGGTGCAAACTTTTTTTTCTGCCTAACTGAGGAAAAAATGCCAGGGTACTTCCAAAGAGCAGTTTATGTTTAGATACCTCTAAACCCAGTTCTGTGCATCTTGCTTGTGCATGCTTGTGACTATGATGGGAACCTGCTGTGTCTGTCCTTGTTATTTAAGTGCCACATAGATACTATAGGGAAAGCATAGCTGGAACTTCTCAAGTTATTTGGCAAATGCAGGACCTCATTCCCAAAACTATCATTCTTGAATTTTGTGCCAATTGTTTTAATAGAGGCAATTCCAGATGTGAGGTTTGGCTTTTTCAAAATGTGTTTGCAAATGCAGTTTCAACTGAGAAGAAACGCCCGTGAACCAAGCATGAAGAAACATGAGAGATGATGCTTATGAAAAGGAGCAAAAAGAAAAAGCCTAATTTTAGGGAATATTAGAGAAACTTGTAAGAAAGAAATGTCTCCAGCTAACATTATCGGTATTGGGCAGGCCATGGGAGGTGTAGCTGAAGTACAGCCCACATACACTGTGCCAACCATGCATGACCTGTGGGTAGGTATTTAATGAAGGAAGCAGTATGAAGTTGCACGGATGTTATAAAACTTATTGCAGGCTTTTTTGTGGTCTTTGTCATGGGTTATGACTAATCAAATTAACGTCCGTAGTTTAGCTACCAGGAGTGAGTGTGCCTGGTGATAATGAATAGCTATAACGTAAAATCAATATGTAATTTCAGGTATCTTGTGTATGAAGAGCCTAAGCTGTTAAACGTGACTTGTAGGAGTAATTTTCTCTCACCTGACTAGCTCTGCAGTGCGGGGAAGGGATGTTCTCTTGAATATGGACTCCTGTCTGTACAATTTAGTCACACTGAAAATAGTTGCTGAAAATGTTAAATCTGAAGTGCCTTTTGCAGAGAAAGTGCTTCAACTTATTTTTCTGAAGATATTAATCTTGTTAAATATGGTACTCTCTATTTAGTTATCAGAAACCTCTTTATTAAAGGTTAGTGTTAGTTCACGGGGAAAAATGTACAGATGTTCATGAGTTGATAGCAGAAATATGCTGAGGGAAGAGGTTACTGGGGAAATCGTGTTACAGGTTTTAAGGACAGAGTATTTGAGGCTCTATCTGAATGCCATCAGGTTCTGGATCTTGCCTTGGGCATGAGGATGAACTACATGGACCTCTTGAGTTCTGCCACCTATTGCCCCATGAATTCAGAGTTGATGGTTCTGTAGAGGTTAGCCGGATCTGGGCAAACACTACTCAAAGTTGGGCTCATCTACTCTGTGTCTGTCATCTTTTTACTACCATACTGGACCAAAATACAAGTACATTAACAAAAAAAGATCATTTTCTAGCCTCATGTAAGCACTGCTGGGTGAATAATTGGCCTAAGAGAGAAAAACTCATCAGCCGGCAGGTAGTCACTGAAACATTCAGCCTTTTGGTAAAGAAAACTTGTTTTGTTAGTAGAGGCTTGGAGAGTTTGGACGCCCTCGTGGACATTAAATTAAACGAGGTGCTGCAGAGAAGGAGAATAAATTTTCTTATGTGGTGCTTAGCTTTTTTTTTTTTGAGCAACCAGGGAGTTTGAGAGATGCATGAAATGCATGGGTCAGTGTACATACTGTGCTACCGAAAATAAAGATTAAGGTTTTTCGAAAGGGAAATGATTAAGTGTCTGATTTAGAATCTGATGCTTCTGAAGGTGAAAACTGAAAGCAATAGTGACTGGAGAGGTGACTTTCTAGGAGCCAGTTTAAGTTGCTGGGAAGAATGTGAAAAGAGCACAAGTTGTCAGGTCCTGGACAGTTGAATTTCAGGGTCTTGCTCCAGAGGAGACAGGTCTGGACAAGTTATCTGCACCTTGGAAGCATGGTTTAAAGCCAAATGAATGCTGTACACTGGGACACCCACCTCCTGGATACTCTTAATGTCATGAGCTTGTTTTTATGACATCATCTATCAGCTGTTACTGTAGTGCTTAAAGTGGATTAGTGATTTCTGCAATTATGGAAGTGATTAAAAGGTCTGTGGATATGCTGTATGAAACCTATGGCTTGATTGAAGGAGTGCTGTTTTATCCAGCTTAGGTAATTTTACAGGTCAAGATCTTGTACCAACTTGCAGTTATTACCTACTCATGCCTAAGTCTACCTTAAGTGTTAGTTTCTCTATTCAGGTGTTACTATAGTAATACAATTTGTAGTACGTTCCCAAGTTATGGTAGAACATCTAAATAAATATTAGAAGGGTTACATACTGTAACTTATTCAGGGCTTATTCTTCATATTAGAGTTACAGGACAGGGATGCTCTAAATGCATTTCCATACAATGTTCACTAAGTTGTATGCAATACGTGCAAAATCTTACAGTTTTGGAAGAAGTATTGTATTTAAAATGTGGTTGGTTTTTGTTTTGGGTTGGGTTTTTTTAATGCCAGAAGGGAATGGTTTTGCTGTGAGTTTCTATAGGAGCAAGTTGTAGACCTGTCCTTGGTTGCATCAATCTGGATTGATCTATCTGAAGCTGTATGACTTCCTATCTTAAATATATTCACATTTTGTTTCAAGAAAATAAGAGATACTGCTTATCATTATGAAGTTTGGCAATCTGAAATATGACTTGTCATTTAAATTTGAAATTTGACTTAATACCTTTTTTTCAGAAACATATGCATTATGTAAGTTTAAAAGTACACATTTAAGAAACACTTCGGCAGAAGTGAAATATTTCTGCTTCTACCTACAAAGCAGTAACCATTCTTAAAAAGTATTATAATACTTCAGAGATACAAGATTTAAGGAAAATAATGTTGACTGGAAACTGGATTTGTTGATGTTATTTCAAGAGGAAATATTGTTGGTGAATCAAGGGATAGTCTTTGTGCTTGCTTACTTAAAGAATCTCTGTTCTCCATATTCTTCATAGACAGTGCAGTCTCTCTGGCCTTTTTTGTGGCCAGTTCCTGTGCTCTCAGTTAAGACCAGAACTGAGAACAGCTGTAAATAGCAGTGGAAGAGGGCTGCCATGAAGTTGAGTGGCCTTTGTGCACTGAAATTGGTGTGGAGCTGTCTCCTACTGTACGTGTTTTTGATTATGAAAAGGTGCATTTTGGAATACTTGTTAATATTTCCGTTCTGAAGCCTATGAAGAACTGAAAACCTGTCTGAATCCACAGAGCAAACAACTGTTCAGCGCATAGAAGGAGTGCTTAAAGAAGGTAGGGCCCCTATTTTAGGAGGAGCAAAATGAGTGTTTTCTGCACTATGCTGAAGCTTAGGGAGCATGTCACAGGATCTGCCTCAAATTGCTGCATCAGCAGATGTGAAGGTGAATCTTAACAAATCGCCATGGTGAGTTTGTATTCACCTAACACCTCATCCTGCAGGTTCTCAAGAACTCTTATCAGGTGCAGCTTCCTACTTAAAGCTGTGCCAGAGGAATGAGCTAAATGGGAGACCAGTTCTTAGAAATCTGTCCTGAGCCTAGGAACCTCTGTCATGAGAAGTTCATGGAAAGATAGCTACTTTGTAAGTTCAGTTTTAAT
This sequence comes from Stercorarius parasiticus, assembly GCA_013396915.1. Lineage (NCBI taxonomy): Eukaryota > Metazoa > Chordata > Aves > Charadriiformes > Stercorariidae > Stercorarius > Stercorarius parasiticus. The sequence continues at coordinate 725,855 of VWZL01001479.1, read as the reverse complement.
AAAACTTGTGCCAGATTCTTCAGCGTTCTACCTCATTCCAAAATGAACCATTACAGACTATGATCTGCTTGCTTTCCAGAAATGTCACAATGTGTACCTACAGGGGAGTTCAATTTTTAGTGTATGTTGAGTTTTAGTGTATAGGAGTTCAACTTTTAGTGTGTTCTGTGTTTATGGTGAGTTCAAAGGACTGCCAGACAACTTTTGGCAGGGAACAGAGCTGCCTCCTCCTAAAATAAGAGGTGTGTGTTTGAGATGTCTTGTTTGTTTCACAAATCACAAAATTCTCAGCATTTTTCTTCCTAAATTAAATTGGTGAACATTTTCAGCTAAAGGAAAAAGGGGTGTACATGTGTGTGGGAGAGTTCCAAAGATGTAAAAACACTGTGCCAACACTTCCAAAGTGTTGTTTCAGAAATGTCTTTGGAGATAGTTTCTAACTGTAACACTTGCTAACACTTATTGGTTGCGTATGTGAAATAAAATGGATTTACTTTTGTTACCTTTCAGAAAATAATAATAATAAAAAAGTAGTAGTATAAATTAACATACTGTTTTGCATTTGAAATATTTTAGGCATACAAACATTATCAGCTTGTTGTATCTCAGCTGAGGGTGGTATACAAGTTAATATACCACAAAGTATTCCTGTAGTTGGTGCTACCTAAGTATATGATCCTGCCCTATGATAAATGTGAGATAATTATAGTTTACCCTTGAGGTGTACCGTAAGGAGCTTCATGTTTGCTTAGGGGTAGAACCCAACATACGGGCAGTTACTACAGAGTAATACTTTTCACTGTAATTGAACTTGGGGTCAGTTTTTAATCTACTGTTGCCTTTATTTGCAGTTGGCATATATTTGGCTCTGTGTCTGAGTTTAGAGCAAGTCTCTGAACTGCACACCAGAGAAGACTGTAACAACCTGTTCCTTTATTTTTCATTGGAATGAATTAAAATTGATCAATATATTTGCTTATGCCTCTCTTCCTTTATTGCTTTAATCCTTTGGTTCTCCTCCTAGTTATGACTTAAAGTTCTCCTGAAAGCAGCTGAACTCAAACATACTTTTTTGTCTTTTTGCTCTATGGTACTTAGTAAAATTTAGAATGAGTGAAATTTTACTAACACTGTTGACTGCAATCCAGGCTTCATGAAGAAAAAGATATAAATCTCCCTATAAACCATAGTAGGTTTTCATTAATGCAGTTCTTCAGTGTATTACAAAGATGTAAACCTAATAGAACCTTATGGCAAATGAGCTGTTGTTCTTGGTGCTGTTGGGATTATAATTTGGCTAGTAAATATTGGAGGATACAGGCTGCAAGCGGTGGTGTGTTTCCACAGCACTTCCAGCTTGAAAGGATATTCTAAATGTAGCTAGTTAGCTAGTTTTTGTCAAGCACGTTGAAATACATTGGAAACAGCACAGAACTCAGTGTTTGCATCTCAATCAAAATAACTTTAAATCAAGAAGCAATTAAGAGAAGGCTGTTGAAGGTGGGAGGGATTTAATCAAAACTTTCTGCTGTTCAGAAACACATTGGGTGAGACATAACAAAAGAGTCTCTAATATCTCTCTTGGCTACTGTAGTGTTTGTCAGTGAGATTGGCCGGTAAAGTGCTGGTGGCATCTCCCCTTTTTTCCCTCCATTTTCATGAATGCATGATGGACTTCCCAGTTTTGCTCTGAGTATAACACTGGGAGGGAGGGGAATGTTGTATTGTGATAGAAGACCTGCCATTATCAGGAGGGCAGTTCCTTACTTAATATTGCCACTGTGGTCCTATGGTTTTTATATGGTTCTTGAACCCGCAGGAGGTGATGCATTTTTTTTACTTCTGCTTTGACTTTGGTGGTTTGGTTTTTTTTTCCTTTCTGTTCCCTGTATAAGAAAATAAAATAAACTTGTGTGCTTCTAGTAGGAATGTTGAAAATGTGGTTAATTTTAAAGGCTTTATTGTAACTGCATGTAGGCTGCCAGTCATCCTGGAGGTAATCCTGCAGCCTTCTTCCATTACCTTGGTCACATGAAAGAATTAAACTGTCTTTTCAATCGATGTCGCTTCAGCTGATGGCAAAATGTCACCTGTGATTCTGTCTCTTGAAAACTTGATTTTAATGGATTGTGGACTAATAAAAAAAATAGTCAAATACTCACATGACAGGTGTGGAGTATCTCTTGTTAGGAGGCTGTAATCTGAATTATGTTGTCACTAGTAAAGAAATCTGTTCCATGCCAAAAGATACTATTTCAAGTTTCTATATGCCTCATAAATATTGCCTGTTGATTTATCACTGTTATATTATTACAGGTAGCCGCATTTAGTGTGTAAGACTGGAATGTGAATTTGTTTCCCATATAGCTAATTGGTCATCTAGATAAAGAAAAATTTAATTTTACTGTAAAGTAATTAAAATTACTGTGGATTTCTCATTTTTCCCTTTCATATTTTATGCATTGCATTTTTTGAGAACAGTTCTTTAATGCTGACATAAAGCCTAGTTAGCCAGTATGATCTGTGAACTGACAGTTTTGTTCTATGGCAGGTGGTGAATCTGTGTAAAACTGAGTGACTTTAAGTTCAAAAAGGAGCTCTTAAGCAGTTTATATATCAGTCCAGGACTGGTGAATTGTCTGTGTCTCAGCAGGCAAAATACAGTAGCCTGATCACTGTTTTTCCTTCCGCCATCTGGACTTAACATTTCTTTTTCCCTGTAAACTTTGATTTATTATTATTAGATGAAGTTATATATAATACTAATAGTATATTACAATATAATATACTGAGAGTTTATTATAGAATAGTAATCTGCACAACCACACTGGCAAAGTGTGCTTTCAGCCTGCTAGAGCAGTTGAGAAATTAGAGGAAGACAGCCTTGGGAATAAGAGGTTTGGAACAAATCAAACATGCACCTTCATGTTTACCATTAATACAGGCTAGACTTAGAGCTCTCCAAAGATGCAAACTTGAGATTTGAAAAACTAGCTTAGAACCTCTAAGTGGCCCAGTTTCAGAGAGGCTGAACACTTCAATTGAATTAACATTCATGTATTTGCAATAGTGTAGAACACAGAGTCTTTTGGATGGCAGTTCTGTCAGCCAGCTGTAACAGAGGTTTTCCTGGTTTAGATTACATCAGTTGTCTGTAATACATTAGTTGTCTGTAAGGTACTGCTGGAAGGTGTTTTTAATGTTTTGTAGTGGGTCTGAGGAGGAATAGCCTTTAAATTCGTTGTTTGCCATGTTCTTAATTAGTTCCAGGCTAGCATTTTTATCTTGTTGCGTTCTGAATAAAAATGAGGACAGAAAATAAGTATTAGTAGCACAAGAGGGAATAATTTTTCTTTCTAATCAAACAAAATGTTATTCTAATCCTTAGCACAGTCTATGATGACCAAAAAGCGTTCTCCTGGCCTGCAGTTCTCTCAAATTTCATTTGTCTTTAATCAATTGAGGAAGCAGTTCCAGGCACAGTAGAGCACAGCTTTTTTGCCCTTGGGTAATGTAAAAAGATGCAGCATCCCATTTAATCAACTTAGCACTCAGTTTCATAAAAGAAAGGACAGCGACTTCATCATCACCTGAAAACAGAAATTCATTTTGTGGACTTTTTAGGAGTACTCTGTTTTGACCTAGGCTTCCCTGGTCAAGTTGATAGCATTGGCACTTTTTACGATAGGTTGTTTTTAAGATTTCCCCCCACTCCTATGTTTACAATAGCTGTGTCAAGTAAGGTATGCCTCAGACGCAGTAGTGACTCCTGTTGGAATTGGCAATTGGAACTGTGGAGATTCAGCAGTTAAGCAGTCTCGCAGACTATTGAGTAGGGAATTCCCAGCAACTGGTCTCTACATTAAAATGTTCTACACAAACAGTCCTGGCCAACCAACACCTACTTTGAATAAATTAACAAAGAGGATAATGTTGCAAAAGGAGAATGTTGCTGTCTGATGTCACTGCTTTGAGCAGAAATGATGGTCTTAAATATATATGTTATCTTGGTATTGCAGGCATTGCTGCTTTAGCATCAGTTATTAACATTAGCGTAGCATTAATTATCATTAATGTGATGAGTAAATCAGCAGTACATAATTGTAGTGTATGCGAACAGCCAGGCATTTTGGAAATAGCTATGATGCTTTTTTCATTCAGTGGAAAAAAAAATCTTCTAATAACCAATGTTTGCTGTTTGCTGCAGAAGAGTAATCTGAGAAATTTGGCAGAGCATTTCAGGCATACCTTTGATGTCTCCACATTTAACTCGCTTAGTGCGGTGGGATTTTCCTTTGATTCATTTGCTTCAGCATTTTACAATGCTTTGTAATGGTGATTGGGGTTATCTGAGACAAGGGAGATTGGGGGGAAAAAAGGAAGAAGAATGAATATCGCAGAAGCCACTGTTATCTGCTGAAATCAAAGGCTGATGTTCATTTTATCCTGCTTATGTTCTCATGATTTGGCTGCCTCTTATATGGTTTATGAATCTAGCTCAGTTAACTTTGCATGGATAAAACTCCTCTTCAGTATTACGGATTTCTTTTTTCGCTTGCAAACAAATGCTTTCATGTTAGGTCGCAGCTGTTAGCATGGAGGATTTAAAGTCAAGACTCGGTCTCTGTCTTTCTGAATAGTAAAAACCAAACAGTGAGGCACTACAACTCCAACATATGTAAGTATTTAAGTCTTTGCATTTTGGGAATCTGGGCCTACCTAACATTGTACGTGCCTAATGTAGCAAAACTTGAGACCAAAACAGCTTGCCTTAGGGAGATGCTAATGGATATTAGCTTTCATGAAGCCGTCAGAAATTGGGTGACAAATCACAAGCACTGTATCTCTTTATATGCTGCCAGTCTTGGAAAAACAAACATCCTCCACAGATATTCGTGATTAGAAAATATGTCACGGGTTAGGAGCAGTTATATTTGAATGTTGCCATGTTCTGAGTAAAACATCACCAGATACTTTGTTTGAATATGTTAAATCAGTTTATAATTATGACTTTTGTATTTGGGAATGCAGAATAAACTTTTGAGGAAATAAAGAGCGTCCCAGACCTCTCTCTTTCCATTTCAGCAATTTACTTAGGGGATAGATGAATTCAAGTCCTTTATTGCTGGTGGTCTTCCCTGAAAACACATGAAATCTTATGAAGGGGCTGAATAAATAATACCTTTTGTTCTTTTACATCTCTTAATAGTTGGCCAGTAGAGCTCCCTAGGCATAGATCAAAAGCTCTATAGCAATCTGAAAGCTGTTTATGAAGGGCCCATGTTACTTAATGCTCTGTTTCTAATGAGTTGTACTGACTTACCTGATGTAACTGTCCAGTAGCAATGGACCACAGCGTTTTTCTGAGTTAACAGTAAACCTTTGCTGGAGTAATAGATGTTACAGATTCATTTCCACCATAACTTCCATTTAAAATAATCTCTGTAGCAGAGATAAAAAGATAAATTAGAAAGCTGGGTTGAAAACAAATATGCTTGAAACACAGGATCATACTGTGATGATACGCCAATCATCTTTCATCATATGGAGTCATGTAGATTATTTTCAAAGTCAAGGTATTGTGGTACATTTCATAGATGTTTTAGAAAATTTTGGATTTAGGAAACTTATTTCTGTAGAGAAAATTTCAGAGGAGGTTGTTTATGTGTGAGTGATGAATAGATCTATGTATTGATACAGATTATGAATATCATAAGGGTCTTCTCTCTTTTTGAACTCCTAGTTTGTTTCCAAGTATTTCACTGCTTTGCAAAGCTTTAAATAATGCTAAATGTTCATTTTCTTACCTGGCTTGTGAGCTATTACTGACTCACTTCCTGTGCTCACACATGATGTGCTTCCTAGAAAGATATTTAAGGTGTGCTTTAATGGATAAGCAAATGTCTAGAAGATTGCAGATATTGTCACAATTCTGGGGTTTGAGACCGTAAATCTAGTCCTATGTCCATAATAAACCAGTGGTGTTTATTACAGAACATTTGGGTTATATAATTGCTCTGTTATTGATGTCAGAAAAGGCAATGAAAAGATTATTTTTCAACAAAGCTCACACTTAACCTGATGAAAGCTGATGTGGTTTCCTGGCAGGAATCATTTGGAAAGGTGTCTGTTTGCCCTCCATGATTTGCGAAATTTGGTGGAATTATCCCCAAAACTGACTGGAAGGAGAGCCTAGCACTGTGGCCCTCTGAGAGGGGATTTGTACGATGACCAGCCACCATTCAAAGCGTGATGTTTCCTGAGGCCAAGAACCCAGCTGCCGTTGCAGCGATCCTGGCTGGTGTAGACCACTGTGGCTGCAGGGACTTTCTCCTTGTGCTGGTAAGGTCTCAACTGGCACTGGGCTTGTGTCATGGTACTCTTAGTATCCTGCCTCTTCCATGGCTCATGAAGCAAATGGTAAGGGGAGAAGAATTGCTCTCATCTCACTGAAATGACTGTCTGTGTGTCTGCACAGATTATATGAGATGTAGGCTCCTAAATCCTTGTCTGTCTTACCTTGGGAAAGAGAAGGGGGTGGCTTCATGGCTTCCAACTGACTGATATTTAGCAAGGTGCAGCAGGTATGATCATATTTGGCTGAATGAGACCCTTCAGTGTACACCTGCTGCAAAAGTTGAGCAGAATTCTTCCAATTTCATGCCTTACTGCCCTGTTTAAAGTCCCTGCAGCGTTGGTGGGATGGGAAGTATTGCTTGTGCAGCCTTTTCATCACTAGTAGGTTTGCATGACTGTGAGTAATTAGATTTTTTGTAAAATATTGCACAAGAAGTAATAAAACCATCTGTGTTTCAACGTAGCAGTGTTGTGTCTTCAGGGCTTCTGAGGAATAAGAAGTTATATACTGATTTTCATCAAGCAAGTATGACTTTGAATGCTTGCTGGGAGGGAGTCTGCAACATAAAAAAATAGAGGAGAGTTGTGTTTCAGTTCAAGTTAATGTTTCTGGAACCATTGTCCCACAAACCCACCCCTGAGGTACTAACACTTTAAAAGTTAAAATTTTAGGCATACTGAGCCTTTTATTTAAGCCCTGTTACTTACAATTGTCTTAATGTTTTTCATTTCTCTGGGTTAGATGCAAAGCAAATACCATTTCTGTGTCTGTTAGCTAAAACGAACCTTTTATATGAAAGGCTTTAGCTTTCAATACAGGCCTAGATCTTTAATAGTTAGAGAATTGGAAATACAGCTATTTGTCTTTTGCCCATCCATTTACAATTGTCGCTTGAATGTTAATGATAAAGAACTAAATTATCCCTTGAAAGGCATATTTTAGTTGTTTGCAAACATGCACATGGTGGGCAAAACTCAGATTTTCCCTACTTTAGCTGTTTCCCGCTAGCATTGATGGATAATATACCATTAGCTTTTGTTGGAAAAGGTGAATTTGTTATTAAAATGGTAACACTGAATTAGGCTTTGAAGGACTTTGCCTGGTAATGTTTGTCTTGTGCAAGAAACAAACAAAAAAGCCAAGATCCATCTGACATTGCAGATTTTACTGTAAATATTTTGGGTGAGGTTTTTTTTTTTATTTCTGGACTCATCACAAGGATTTGGTAAGCAAATATGTAAAATTTAGCTTCTGTTTTTCACGTTTTTTTTCTGAACCCTGATTTACACTGTGGTTGCTATTACTTGCAGACCATAATAAAATCTTTGTCTCTATGCCATGCAGTAAATTGCTGTAGAGGAAGTCGCAAGTGGTGACTTATAGTTGAAAGTGTCTCAGAATTTATATTCTATAGGAATTTCTCATTTGATCATATAATACACTTTTACTGTTTGATTAAATTTGGGCAATAAAAAAATTAATATCCTATATTTGGGTTTGTGAAGTAGTAAGAGGACTAAAGGAGAATCATAGAATGGTTTGGGTTGGAAGGGACCTTAAGGGTGATCTAGTTCCAACCCCCCTGCCATGGGCAGGGACACCTCCCACTAGACCAGGTTGCTCAAAGCCCCATCCAGCCTGGCCTTGAATGTGCTCCTCCTTCCTTCTTTCTCCTCTGTCCATGGTATATGAGGATGATACTACTGCATTCTCCTGTTTCGTGCCTTGGGCAAATGTAATGTTTGTATCTCCAGTCCACTATACCTCTTTGCTAACAAATTTGATAATAAATGTGGTTTTTAATTACTTACTGTGCACAGCACTGAAGTACACTCGTTGTATTGGCATCTGCCATTGAAGCAGTTGTTCAACGTTCTATGTAGCTGTTGTCCCCTGTTAAATCTATCTATAAGGGTACTTAGCTATCTAGGCGATGGTACTGTAAAAGCTTTATTGCTCATCTGAAGGGGATTTAAGATGGTTGAAGTCTTTATCCTCACCAGCAAATTAATGTTTGAATTAAGTTTATCTCCTTATATAAAAGAAATGGTTTAAAACTCGGTAGCTAAAATCCCCTCGCCATTCTGGCAGGGGACAGGCATCCACTTGAATGTTCTTGAAGCGTTGCCATGGCCGCTTTTCCAGCTTGACAGAAAGAGGAGAGGGACCAACCTCCTGGGCAAAGACACTGTTCTAGGGACGAATCAAAGCTCCATGCACTCAGTTGCATCTTCCTGTACTTCTTGCTGGCTGGTCTGGTATTGTTTCATTAACTCTAAACTGAAGAGAGTGGAAGATTATAGATGATTTGGGTAAATGATTACCAATAATGAAGAGATAGGAGAGTCTGTCTCTGCCCTAGTGGTGGGAGGTTGAGAACACTTGCAGAAGAGAGGCCTTTTTTCCATTGACTGCCAGATGTTCTGACCTCCTTCTAAGGTTTTTCTTTATCCTTACAGACCAATTCATCGGTTGCATTGACTAGAAGATGTGGTTCGTAATCTTTAAGTCCATCAGCATGCTTTTGTTTGAACCTCTTGCTTGGGGAATACCTGCTCTGGGCAGAGGTTGCAGGCAGTAAAGGCATGCAGTATTACCAGGTCCTACCAGGCTGACCTAGTCTTAAGGCTGAAAAGGGGCTTATTAGCTCCCAGGCAGTACAAAAAGGACTAGACTGTTTCTGGGGTCCAGCAGCTCTGTTGTGTGTCTTACTGGGCTCCAACATAGATGCAGTCCTTACAGGAACATGTGCAAAGTGCCAACAAGAAAGAGCCTTGCAATAAGAGAACCAACGTCTTGCTTTTGTGTAAATGGTTTCCCTGTAATTGTATGTAAGGGAGAAGTTAAATCGGTCAGTGTTGTCAACCCAAGTATTAAAAATACAACCCACCCTCCAGTAAATAATTTCTCAAAGACCTCTGGGTAAAATGATAGATGCAAAATTCCTTTTACTTGCTTTCTGGAAGCCAAGAGTTCTTAATCTTACCTTTTAAGTCCTAGGATAGCATTCTCTACTGTATGTGGTAAAAAAAAACAAGCAAGAAATAAAAAATCAACCAACCAAAAAAACCTGTTATCTATCCGTTGGAGGATTTGTAGCTGTACATTATTGGACTTGTATTTAGACAAGTAGGACTTTGCTTTTTAGGAGTCTTTCAGAAACACTTGGGGACAGTAAAAAATATACTAAAAAAAAAATTATTTTCCCATTTGTTATTTGTCTCATTTTGTTCTTGTAGTACTTTAAATGTGTCACAGTTTTAAATCATCTATTCCTGATCTAATAAAAGTGAATTTGTCTCTTCTGAATGTTAGCACTAAAACATGGCTGATGTTTTTAAAAATGTTTATTATTGTAAGCAGTATACGCAGACTTAACGTTGATTGCTTTAATATAATTAACTTTGACAGTTGTAAACTACTCACTGAGCTGGAAGGACAGATCTTTACAGCGTGTCAGGAAAGTATCATGAAAGTCTCTTCAGTTGTGGTAAGTTCACCAAATTTAAGCAGTGCAGTGATAAATTAGTTCCAATATATTAAGCTGCCAAGTATGGTACAGTGGCCTTTTTTTGAAACATGAGTCATACATACCTGGCAGAGATAAATGCAGGATCTTTCAGGGTTATTTAAGTTCTATAAAATCCCCTGTAATGGACTTAATAGTACTCAAGGGACCATAGGTGACAGAGGCGTTGGTCAGAGGGAGTTCACAAAGATTGCTTTGTTTTAGGGGTATAAGCTTAATCTGAGTTGAGTGTGATGTTTGTTTTCCCTATCCCCTGCAACTGATTTCTAAACCAGATTTCTGATAGTGCCTTTTCCTGTAAAAAGAGTTCTAGGAGAGTTTTGTAGTTACTGGAATTCAGTATTTCACAGGACAAATGCAGCCTGCACGCTTCTGAAACGTTAGTGTAATTGCTCTTATTTCCGTGGAATGTTTCTGATTGCTATTGCAGCAGCGCTGCTTTGTCCTCATCTCTCTCAGCTGATCTCACTGCAAAGTTCTTCTGAAAAGTCATATTCGTGCTGTATGTCTGTTATGGTTTGAAGAAGCCACAACAATTTATTGTTTTTTGGACAATTATTCTGTCACGCAATGACCCCTCCTCACTCGGGAAGGGGAATCAGCGGAGAAAACAAGGAAACCCTAGGGCTGAAATACGAACAGATTTAATAGAACAAGACTATGTAATTAACATCAGTAATACTAAAGAACCAGCATTTATCCCAATACCAATATAAGATATACAAGGACTATACTCAGCCCGTTCTATCAGCAGAAGCTGTGCACTCCCAGCGGTGGACAGCAAATGTCGGACACTGCGAGTGCTATGGCTTCGGGAAGAAGGGAAGGGCTCAGGGGTCTGGCACTGGGGCAAGGAGTTCTTGGGATTGCAGCCATCAAGGGAGAGCTTCTCAGCAAACTTTCTAATTTATATTGAATGTGACATTCACAGTATGAAATAATCCTGTTGGCCAGCTTGGGTCAAGTGCCCGGGTCTCGCTCCTCCTCATCCCTGCACCTGGCTAGGCTCCTAAACACTGGGCCTTGAAACCTGCATACCATAGCTGGCTATAAAGTAAATATTTTCACAGATTCAGACACTAGAGTCTTCTAAAAATGCAGTTTTCCCTAGCATTGGAAGAGACCTTACTGTCAAGTAAAATTACTGAAAGGTAAATTAGTCCTGTGTCACTCAAACCAGGACAATGTCTAGTTCTTACCTGTTCCTGATTAATGTGTATGTACTGTCAGTCTGTCTCCCCCACCACTTACTTGCAGGGTTGCAGCTCTTTTCTCCTGTGCCCTTTGGCATGAGTCAAGAAGCAGAAGAGGGTTGAGCCTGTCCAGGAGTTAAGTGTACTTTTCTCACTATAGCTAAAGGGCAGCTCTAGTACATCATAAAGAATGTTTTATTTCATTTGAATTCAGCTGTGCAGCTAGCTTCCATGTTTCTTGCACTAATTCAGAACTGGTTTTAACTTTGCTCTGCCTCAGGAGAGTGTGGGGCAGAGGAACTAGTCTGCTTTTGCAGGTCTTCGATCCTGCTCTGAAACTGGCAGCCCTATCTGGTTCTGAACTGTGCTGCTTCTTGGAGGTCTCCCGTCTGGTTACTGACCCTTGATACAGGACTTTGAAACTGGACAGGATTGCTGTAGGTAGAGGAGAAGCTGGGAGGCAGTTTAAGCACCCTGGGAAATAAAGCTGATCCTTTCCTAATAGACTTGCAAGCTTAGGTGAGCACATACTCGACCTGAAGAAACCAACATGGTTCTGTGGGTACAAAGAGTGCAGCTGGGCAGAGACCTTTGCTTAGCAAGGGATTAGCTGTGTACGGTGACCTGGGCTCCGGCCTCAGCCTTCCTGAGTGGGTGCTGGGGTGTTTTGTTTTTTTTTCTTTTAGCTTCATGAATTTGAGTTAGCACTTTGGCATTTCTTGAAATAAGCTTGCATATCTGGTTTAGCAGAGGTTTGTTCTTGCTCTTTGTAGTATTAATAAAAGCCGAAGGTTTAATCTTGAAGACACAAGCTCTCTGGAACCATGGACCCATGGAGATTTGTCAGCTTTAATCCTGTATGTGACCTTCTCAGTAGTGCATAAGAGGACTATTGTTGCTGCCTTGGCTGGTGCTGTTTACACACTCTAACAATGGGTTCAGTGATTTAAACTTTAGGTTTTTCTTTTCTTATATATATTAAAGGATTATGTCGATAAGCTATCACCTCTATTTTTATTTTAGTGAAATAACATATAAACAAGCGTTTTCTGTTTGCGTTGCCACCCTCCAAATTAAGCATATTCTGTTAAGAAAATAAATAAATAAATGTTGGAATGGAGGCTCCTGGCAGAAAGAGAGAGCTTGTCAAGCCAGAACAGTTTCTTTGAGATAATAGGCAAAGAAAGACAAGTAAGTTTTCTTGTGTTAGGCTGCACTAGAGAAAATAAGGCAAGGCAGATTGGTGTTGCATTCAGATTTATCCCTCTGGGACATCCTGTGTATCTAACTCTGACATACTTCATAGTGGTGCTAACAGCTAGAAAAGTTGAGACAAAAAATGTTTGGGTAATAATCATACAAAGGTGTGAAGTTTTTTTTTGTGATGTTTTGGTGGGTGGTGGTGGTAAAACCAACTTCAAACTGCGTATTGGTTTATGCTGTCTATTTTGCTACCCTCTTTAGTTACGTTCTATTTTGCTATCGTTATGACTTCTTACATCACCTGATTCAAGAATTTCTGTATTGAATCATGTTTTTTCACTTTTAACCTTTTAACTTCATCAACATGCTGTCTTGTTTTCTAAATGATGAAAATGCTAAAAGAAGCCAGTTTTAGATTCATACCTTTATGGTGGGTTATAAAAAAAGTCTAAAATTCTAAGATCCTGTACCTCTTGCAGAACATTTTCATGCGTAGATATTTCAGATCTGAATGAGATTTTTCAGACTTTTCACAGCTGGAGTTGGTCATTGCATTGAACTTGTTCTTTACCATCCTACTAATTGTAGTATTGGTTTCAAAAAGGAAGTGGTATGTGTATGTAAAGAGAATATATTCAGGCTTAATGTTATTTCTGTTTCTGTTTAATTTCATGTTGTTTATTGTGTTTTTCATGTTGTTACTAAGAATTAAACTTAGTTGCTGGCTCATACCCACAGGTTCATTCCCACTGGTTTCCAGCATTGTTTGCTCCAAAATATTGATAAAATCTTAACACTTCCAGGGGTGCCTTATCTTCTATGTTTGACAGCCTCCACCCTCAGCTAATAGCTTTTAAGTACAGTGTTCTCTGGGCTCAACATGTAGTGCTCAACTGATGCCTGTGAACCTGAAGCATCCAGATCCTGCTTTCAGAAGAGATATATTGCAAGTGACAGGTTGTCCATAAGTATATATGTTCCTTTAAAATCTGCTTGGGTCAGGTTCTCTGTACAGCTGCTGGCCTTGGTGTGAGTGCTTCTATAAAACATGATTAGAATCCAGAGTCGGAATAGCAGCTCTGGATTACCAATAGATGGAGGACGCGAGTTGTGGATTTTCTTCACAGCCTTCCACTAAATTTTGAACCTTTAAGTTTTCAATGTTTGGGAAATGCTTTAAAGCGTAGCAAAACTGTCAAAATAATTTGTAATTTTTCTAGTAAACTGAGGTGAGTGCTGCAGTAATTCACAGCAGGCAGAGGTGCAGCAATTTATTTGATGGGCATTTAACCTTCATACACATCTGGTAGCACTATTATCTGACCTTTTTTTTTTTCCCCCTCTTCCTTTTTTTAGAATTTCAGCCTCCTTACATGAAGGCCACAGGAATAATGAATGTTTTGCTTATCCTGGTTTTCTCAGCCTTTTTTTATCAGGTTGTGAAGCCCCTTGTGATGATGCAACAATAGCCCAGTTTGTGGTATTGTTCCCAATGCGGTTGCTTTGGGTGTAGCTGCCAGCCACTTGTGTGCTGTGTTTCATTTCCTATTATTTTCAAGTATTGAACCTCTTACCTTCTTGCTTGTGGATAAATCTGTTTCTAGATCTCAAACCAAGCCTAATTGTGTGTTCCCCTCTGATCTCTCTGTCTCGTTTCACAGCATCCTTGGTCTCGTGCTTATGCGGTAGGAACACCCAGGTGAAGGTCTGTTTGAGCACGGTGTCCTGCAGAAACCCTATTCCCTTGTGCTGGGGCAATAACGGCCGCACCGCTCCCAGCGTGTGAAGAGTAGCTCTGGCAGCAAAAGCACATCACAGTGGCTTGTGCTGCTTCTTAGTAAGCCTAGCTAGACAAGAATAAGTTGTCTTTTTTGGCCTTTTTTTAATATACAAGAGTGAATGGATATCTTCCTGACTGAAAGTATCAGGCAGCAGATCTGTTGAGTAAGAATGTGCCTTTTTTTCCCCTCCTAGAAGTAATTTTGTAGTCAGTAACTGTTCTTTTCGTCTGCGTGAAACTGGCATGCATTATTCATAAACGCTGGATTGGTTTTAACAAAGATAATTCTCTTCAGATAACATAGAAAAAATACTTGTTTATTAGGTTCAGGTTCTTAGTGTTCCTGGGGCATTGGTCATGAACAATAACTCTGATATTGTAGGTTTTCTCTTTGTGTTAGGTTAAATGGTTTCGATTTTTTTATTTATTTTATTTTTTTAACTAGAGCCCTTCCATAATAAACAGCTTTTGTCTTTCCTTCTTCTGTATGTTGGCAAACATCCAGAAAGTTAAGTGAAGGCAGCATGAGAGGTCTAAGTTTCATTTTCGGATCCTTTTGGGAGACATTTAGTTCAGGCTCAAACTACCTTTTTAAACTAAAGAGTGTTGGGAACACTTCTGTTGATATCTTGGTGGTTGTACGCATATATTTTTCTGCCCTGTGGTTGAGTTCCATTAGGCTTCTAATAGCAATGGCTTCTGACAACAGCATGGAAAATAAGGAAAGCTTCACACTGGAAGTATCTGATTCAGGAGTCAAAAATACCTTGAAGGTTATCAAGACTCTGTATACCTGTGGGAGATCTCAAGAGCATCTTGAAGCTGTAGCATGAGATAATGTAATTAAAAGCTGACTCCTAATGTAGAATTAATTTATGACACATTCTGTATGAACTCACGTATTTCCTGACACTTGTTTAACTGTGCAAGTGTGACACCCTGTGATAGTACTTCTTTCAATGAAGTTCTCATTTGTTTTTAATTGGAAGTAAAAATAAATTTCATTGTCTCGAAGAATTTTCTCATCATTGTCTCTTCCATGTATTATACTCAGTAGATGAAACCAGGGATGCTACCTAGTCCTGTCTCATTAAGAAATTGATTCAGAGAAGTACTAAGTGTCCCTGTCTCTAATTCTCTTGCTGAGAGTTGAAAGCACATAGTGCCTGCACAGCATATTAGGTGTATGATACCAACTCATTGAAGAGATGGATCCTGTAATGCTGTCTTGTGCAGGAGGCGTGCAAAACTGTAAAAGTGGCATATAATCTGTGATTTCAGAAATGTTTTGGGTTGGTTTTTCTTCCCCCCCCAAAAAAAAATCTTGGGCATTGTAATCAGAGAGCACTGGTAGAATCCTGTATCCTGTACAAATTGAGATGGATAATAGAGCTGGTGGATTTGAGCCTAAGCAACGTGTTTTGGGTAGTCAAACAGAATTGAGATTCATTACACGTGAAGCCATCCACTAGAACTGCTGTGGGGCTGTTCCAAAAGTTTTGATTGAATGCCTGGGGGCACCGAGGAATAAGCTTTCATATATTTCTTTCCAGATTTTTATTCCATAAAATGTTAATAATTGATGACTTTAAATTTACAATGGGGCAAACCCAGTGATATTTAAAACTGCACGCTTTAGATGGATGGTTCCATTCAGATGCAGTTTAACATGAAAATTGATGCATTAGAGTTAACTGTATTAGATGATGCATTTGAGTACTGTATTAAAGCTTTGTCTTTGCACTATGCTTCTCCGATTCAGGGTCTCATTTTGTAAACAACTCGGACTTTGCCTGCCCTTTAGTTTTTGATGGATGTCTCTTGTTCTCCTCTATTTTTGCCAGGGGTAACAGTTGTCCCATGAGAATTTCATATCCATTGATATTACCTTATTAATTAACCTTGCTAGAGGCTTATTAACCACTGTGATTTATATTTAGTTTGGAGATTTGTTGCCTTACAACTGCTAAAAGTAATTCTGAAACATAAGTTCATCCATTTTAATTAAAGAATTGATCCAATAGTGATCCTTCTTCAGAATTTTCCCAATCTGTACATATTGAGCCAGGTTGTAAAGAGTTCTGTATTGATGAGAGCTACAGCTCAGCATTTGATAAGATTGTTGAAGTTTGAACAGCACGTGCACTTTAGAGTGCAGTTTATTCTGAAAAAGATAAATTGCAATGGCACTTTCCGACTTGGTTGATGTTCACAGAATCATAGCACGGTTGAGGTTCGAAGGGACCTCCAGAAGTCATCTTGTCCAACCCCCCTGCTCGAGACAGAGCAAACCTCTAACCAACCTAAACTATTGGGCCCTTTTAAACTAGAACCTTCATGTTTGCCTAGTTTCTTGGGGAGTAGTTCTGTTGTAGGCAGAGAGGTCTGAGTGCTTTTGATTCAGCTGAATGCTTGTTTCTTTTGAATTGCATATCTAAAGATAGGTGTGGAAGAGGACTTGCACTGGTTCAGTTTGCTCTGGTATACTATGTACGGTTACACGGGTCTTAAATCGAGGGGCATCTTTCTAGGCACAGCCTCACGTGAACTCGCAGTGAGCAGATTGCAGAAGCAGGATTCAGTAAATTTGGCTTTCTGAGCTACTGTGACCTTTTCAGTAGTGGTATATCCTTCTTACCCTCTATTTGTGTTTTGTTCTGTAATTCTTGAACTTTTTGTTGAAAAAGAATCAATAAAAATATTTAATATATATTACTTATAAATAATCATAATATAAAATATTTAATATCTTATTAATATAATTATATTATATTACTTAATGCTACTGCATTCTGGAAAGTCTACGAAAAAATATTCTCATGTCCTTACCATAAAAGCAGGATCAGTGTTTCTTACAAATTTGTCTCCTCCTGATAATGTCCTCTGCATATGACAACACAATCCTCTTCACAGCAAACAATTGTGAAAAATATTCACATGATTCAGATCATTAATATAAGTTGGGTTTAGGCCTAATTAATTGCTGTTACTTATTACATTTTTAGTTACAGGGAACCGAATTTTAAAAGGTGTTGTAAAGATACCTTAGGTATATGTTAACTCTAACATTGGCAAGTCAGTCTATAGTGGTGTTTTTTTTTTAATTTATTGAACCCCAGCTTTTTAGCTCATGCATCTTGCTTCAGCTGCATATAATCAATTTTCTCAAAATGTAAATGATCCCTTACATGAGGCTGACTTGCGGCAGGTCATCCTGAAATACTAATGCATAGCGTCTGAAAGGCCTACTGTAAAAGCTGTTATCGAAAGAAAATGAAAATGCATTCATCAAGTTTGGATTGAGTAGAGTTGTTTATTGTTGGTTTGGTTGTTTCTTGCTAACCAGATGGGTTCTATATTGAAGCCACTGGGTTTTTTAACTTACATGATTTGTCTTTGCTTGGCAGAAAAGCAGTTGTGTTCCACTGAGTGTCGGAGGAACAGTCGTTCAGGAGCTCAGTGTCTTACGATTTAACAGAACTATTTATACCAGACAAGTATTGGGATGGAGTTTATGTGGCAAGGCTGAGCCCTAGAATTCACTGAAGAAGTAGCAGTAAGAAGGTCGAATAAGCTAGAAGCTTTCAAATTCCATATTTGCATCAAAATGGAGACAGAAGTAATAGCAATATGTATATGGTTCTAAACCTTTAATAATTAAGTAATCTATTAGAGTACGGAAAATTGTCGTGTATGTTTTACCTAATTTAGCAAAACAATATCAAGCCTACATGTGTTTGGCTTGCTCGTTTGTTGTCCCCCCCAGTGACGCCAATTCTGTAATACTTTGAGGTTTATTCTGGTCTTTAGAGGGGATGACTTAGCAAACTTACCTGTAGAGGAACACAACATAATTCTTCTGAGGGGAAAAAAAAAAGAAAAAAAAAATTGCTTGAAATTTCCAGTAATCTTTCATAATTAAGCATAGAAACACTTTGGATTGTGAAGTCAAGTCCATATGTAATCCAGGAATTGCTGTGTTGTAAGCATACAGTTATGTTTAACTTGCTTTCAGTGGTAAGATGAATCAAGTTTTGTCTTCATAGTTACACCACTAACTGAACAGTGTCCCTTGGTTTTTAAAACTTTAAAACTTTATTTTTTGGACTAGATCTTGTGTCTCTCTTGCCTGAGACTGAATAACAATGGTTGCTGAATAGAAAGGCCTTTTTTTGTTTGCAGAGCAATTTCAACAGAGGAGATAGTGGCACACTGCTGTACCTCCCTTGGCTTACTTTTCTCTTGTCTATAGTTACAAAAAGGATTTTAATCTAAGAAAAAAAAGAACAGCTAAAAGTGAGGGTGCTTGGAGTCAGGATGATTAATGTTGAAAGGTAGAGGCTCAAGTAAATGTGTCCTACCAGTTAAAGGAAAAAGTCTGAAAAGACCAAAAAAAAAAAAAGCATCAAAAAACAGAATGAAAGATCTGTTAGAAATAAAAAGACATCCTTCAAAAAATTGAAAGCAGAAGAAAATAGAAGAGAATGTAAACTCTGACATCTTAGAGGAAAATCACAAAAAAAATTTCAAAGCCAAATTTTTAAGTGTCTTAACAGCTAATAATAATAAATACATAATAAGCAAGAAATAAGTTGCCAGGGAGTCAGCAAAGCTGATAATAATTAGGATGAAAAGGAGATGCTACTGGTGGATAATTTGACTGCAGCACAGCTAAGTTAAATATTTTTTCGTTGAAGTTCATGTCTGAAGAAATCAAGAGTGTTTTCCCCATTGAAATATTAGACAAAAGTTGCAATATGTTGTCACTTTTTTGTTACGGAAGAAGATTCCTGTGAATCAAAAGCAACCATGAAGACTTCTGAGGAACCTTGTGGTTTCAGTAATTAAATGCAGATGAGAGTAAACTTTGATAAGTGCCAAGCAATGTACAAGGTGAAGAGGGAAAAAAAACCTTAACCTTTAAGTTAGTAAATTAGTTGTTGCCATTGAAGAAGGACTTATGGATAATGTCTTAGGAATTGATTCAATACTCGGCGTACTGAACTACTGAATCTAAATGGTTGTTGACAGTATACTAGTAAAGGAATAGAGAACAAATCAGAAAACATGACTTGTGCGAATGTGTAAATCCGTACCACATCCACTTTTCAATACTATATGCACTTCCCTAACAATATAGTTATTTTTAAAATATGTAGCAGTAGTACAGGAAAGGTTGTCATATTTGATCAAAGGTATGGAACATTTTCTGTCTGAGGACTAAAACTTTTCAGCTTAGAAAAAAAAAAACCACCAACAGCACAGCTGTATGGGAGTAGATCAAATAGGTTTTTAAAATCCTGAGTGGAGTAAAGAATGTGAATATAGACTTTTGTTTTCACCATTTCACATTAATGATGTGAGTTAGAGTACACGGTTGAATAGGGAGGAAACAGGTTGTTTAAAAAGAGCAAATGAACGAACAAACCAAAGACTGTCTTCCTTCAAAGCCCTTAAGCAGATTGTACTGGCAGTCTAATCAAGATTGTCTACAGAAAAAAGAAGATAAGGTTTTTAGGAAGAGGGAATATTCTTTATTACACCAAGAGACACAGTTATTACAAGCAGAATAGTCTGAAGAAAGCACCATGTGTCCAAACAATGTCTTCTCTCTTCACCTCCCCTGCTGCATTGGCTGCCCAAACAACCAGGTTGTGGAAATTACCATGGATTAAATAATAATGTAAATTGTGTATAGCTGCGTAGTTTAAACAAAGGAAAAGCATTTCTGTTGAATGCAGATTTTCTTGCGTCCGTACCTGGTTCTTCTAATGGCTCCTTTCTCCGCGTGATAGCGTAGGCATTACGGATTGCTCTGTTTGTGTCAAAGGCCAAATTGTTTCACTGTTTTTAATCTTTATGGCAGCCGTTGTATCAGTAGTGTATTTTACTATAATATTATTTTTTGTAGACTTTACCTTTTAAGTTTTACAAAGATTTAAACCGATTAACACTATTTCCAAATATGTGGCCTACTCATTGATGAAGCCTGCATGTTCTCAATATGCATAACTGTAAAATGCTGTACCACTTTGCGCAGTGTGTGCCAAATTATCGGATCCATATTTATGGCTAGTTGTAGTCTGGTAAAAGCTCAGGAGCCTTTTGCTTTGTTTGCATCTTTGCCTTGAGAAGAGCCACAGTTGAGTCTGAAGTCTGGGCCATCTCCATTTGACATAGTTTTGCTTTTTGCATAGTATGACTTCGGTGTATTTCTAAGCGGTCATTTCAGCTTTAAGTATCTTGGTTGATATTTGCTGCAATATTAGATTAATTAGTTGCTAGAAAAGTTAGCAATTGGTTAGTTGTCTGGGGAGCTGAAGAAGAGAAGGAAACTGAAAGACGGCCTAGTTGGTGTGCCTGTTAGAGAAGAGGAAGAGTATTTTGAAAGAGAATTTAAGTAAACTTAGTAGTAAGGAGGTGTGTGTGTGAATCATCTAGCCTTTATACTAGCCATAAAAACTGTTACTGTTTCAAATGGCAGAAGGATCTGCACTCTCCTTAATATATGTGAACACCTTGCAATTAAGCCTTTTTTCCTTGTAAATAAGACTGAACTAGTTCATGTTTATTTTCATTCCGCTGTTCCTGAAGCCTTCAATATATGCCCTGTAATCTTTCAAATAGTCTGGAAATAATAACTCTCTCCACTGATAAATCTTTTTAATATATAAATGCAGCAGTGGTATTTTAAGAACAATTAAAGTAGTCTTGTTTAATGAAGCGCTGATTTGAACAGATAGCCCACTGGCTTGCCAAAGTATATTCATTAAACATGAATGCTGTTTGAAAAAAGGACTGCAAATTTCTTTTGTTTCTCCTTTTTTCAGTTAAAAGCTGCCATGCTCATTTCCTAAAAGAAAAAAGCAGACCATTTCAATACTCAGTACATCCCTTTATCCTGGTGTTTTGATGCCCTATCAGATTTCAATTAAGTTATTTTTTTCTACTTGTTATGCTTATATACGTAGGTTTATTGTAGTTGTTGCTGGTATTTTGTTGGTCTTTTAGGCTGTTAATGTTTTGGTTCCTTCCCCCCCCCACCCCTGCCAATGCTTTCAGCTTTTTGACCTGTAATTATATGTGGCTTTCCTGGTTTTGAATTGTACTGTTCTTCTGCCTTACAAGAACAGCTTCTAACTTCTGAAATGCCGTGCCTAAGCATTTCCTTCCTCCAATTGTTGCTTACCTCACTGAGAAATAAAGAAAATCTCATCTAGGAAACTACTTGACCCTTTCACTCACTCGCAGATCATCACAGTCATCAGGTTCTCAGGTTGGAAAATTACACCAGCAATAAGCCTTAGTTTACAAAATCCTTATGAAGTTATAAGCAGTTGACAACAGTATTGTTCTATTTGGAAAAATGCATAGGGTATTAAGTCAAATAAGCGATCTTATAGTTTGAGAGAAGAAATTTATGGATTTAACTCATTCTTTCCTTGCCCCACCCATCCTCTCTCAAGTGTGACCCACCATTTTAGTGTAACTTCTTTTCTTGTAGCAGTGACTTCCTCGGTTCTGGTCTGCTCACACCTTGAACACTGCATGGGCTGTGCCTTGGAGTAGGGGCTGCTTGAGTGGCAGTTATTGCTGCAGATAGTGATGGGGATCTAGTCATTCAGGAGGGTGACTCGGGAGGAGATAACAAATAACATGGACTGCTTCAGGAGGGCTGAAAAGCAAGGACCAGGAACAGGGGGTGTTGAAACAGTGTATTGGTACATGGCCACTGTGTTGAGAGTAACTGGTTGGTGACCTTGTGGTTTGAAATCCATCTTTCCCCTTAAATTGGATGGGCATAACCCCTTAAAGGGAATTTAGGGTCCTCCATCACCTCTCAGAAGGAAGGGTGAACCCCTCTATGAGATGGGCACTGTCATGCTGGATATGCAGAACTGCCAAGCAGACATACAGGGTACCCAGCATCCTCGTTTTCCTAGTGCACTATGTACAACCTCATCTCAGCATTTAATTACAAACCTGCTTTAATCCAATAAAACCCTTTATATCCTGTTAAGGTGTCAGGAGATCAGTTATGCTTTTACATGCCAAACACCCAGATGAGCTCTTGTTTTGTGATCTCAGCGTGCAGATGGCCTGAGACACTCTGTGGAGATGATCATCTGGATATGGGGATGCTTTTGACTAAGGCCAAAATGGATTCTAGCAGTGCCCTTAAGAGTAATGACTCAATTAGAAAAGGCAGCTTATTTCAGCTGATACTTTCAATTGAGACGTGGAACTTTTAGTGTCTTGTTTAGTTTTTATTTGTTGTTTGCTTTCATTTCACTGTATCTGGTTCTTATTTGGAGAGCAGGCTGAGTGAACAGTGAGGATGTTTAAAAGTTCCCCACTATTGCTGTGGCCTTCAATAAATTTTTAAGAGTGGGGCCAGGATCCGAGTTGTTTGCAAAAGTGATCTTAACTGGGGCTTTCTCCCCCTGCCCCCTGCTTATTTCTTTCAGTAGTTGGTGCACTTGGGATGTCAGGGTTATGTGTGGGTACGTGTGTTACATGTTAAAGAGCATGGATTGGATTGGATTCACTTTTTACTGCGATGAACCCGCAGGGAAGTCAATGAGTCTGTAATGTGTGAAGTGTGAGAACAATAAATTGCTCTGTGACTCTTAATTAGTGTTGGAGTTGTTCTTACGAAGGCATGGAAAGGAGCAGGTAGCAGCTAGAAATGGTACTGATGGAGAAACTGGATGCCTCTGTGTTTGCAGAGGACACGGCATCTATGCCAGAACTCTCTGTGGTGTCATCGGGAAGGTGAGCCTGCTTTCTCCCACCCTGAGAGAAATGAGGTCCCAGTACCTTCACAAAACTCTCTAGAGCTGTATGGAGGGCTCTGGGGAAGAGACCATGAAGAGAAAGGTCCGGTGGGCCGAGCAGAGGCATGCTGTCCCCATAGGCAAATAGACACAGCTTTGGGGCAATCTTGTCCAGCAGCAAACGTGCTTCTGCTTTGTTTGGCGTTAGCTGTTCCCTTTTGTGGTGATAGGGTCCCAAATATAAGTAGGAGCTCCAGAGGCAATGTTTTCTTAAAAAAATCTTCCTGGAAATAGGGAACCATATCTGCTGCTGTTCTCGCAAAGGTGGGATGTCAGACATCCCTTTTCTGATAGTATGGCTGAGAGGAAATATTCCTCAAAAAGACTGGAGGTAGAAATACTATTAAAACTGAGGGAGTAAGAAGAGAAAGAAGCAGATGGCTACAAACATGATATTACAATCTCCCCTGGCTATCCTTTCTTCTACTTCCCATCTTTAGGTACTCCTTGGGGGCTTCCTCTTTCCTCTCCTGTGCTCTACTGTACTTGGAGGCCACTGGAGGGGTCAGACCCCAGTGGACACAAACCAAGACTGGAAGTCCTGCTAGCTACCAGTCAGCGTCACCATCCTCAATTAAGAGGCACTTGTGTTCTGAGTTTATAGGTTCTATTGATTTTTATTTTTTTCAAAAATAAACTCCCAGATGTTACTGTGTGGTACTTGAAAAAGACAAGAAGCAATCAGTGCACTATATTTAGTTTTAAACGTTGGAATTATAAATAGACACAACTGGTGTCTTTAAATGATTGATTAAATTATAAATAATGGAGCAACTTTGTCTCCTTTTTCTAAAGGAGAAGAAAAGAAGTGCACTAATGCTTGCCTCAAATTTTAGTGGAAAAGACACGCTTTAAGTTTACTTCAGGATCAAGATAATTTGACTAGATCTAGTTGGTGAATTCTGATGGTCTTTAGCTGGAATTCTATAAAGCTTCAAAATTGTTATGTACCTCAGGGAGCGCTGATTGTTGGTATGGGTCTGATGGTATGGGGCAGCATTCTCTCCTATCTCCCTATCTCAAGAGACAGGAACCTTTCTGGTGTATGTTTCTTGGCTTTTTTCTCCTTAGCAATCTAACCATCAGGGTACTGCCAAGTGTGACGTTTTGGAGCCAGCAATGGTAGAACTGTCCTCCAGATGTACTCTTTCCCTCCCTTCAGTGAATAAGTTGAAATTTCTGATTTTCCTTTCACGCTGGGGCCAGAACAGATTTGGGAATCTTCTCCAGTGTGGAGAATGCCTTTCCGTGCCCACCTTTAATACACGATTGCATGCGAGTAAAATAATTGCATTCAGGTGTTTGCTTGCCTGGGCTGTGGTATGAATTTTAGGTTCTCCTGAATTGGGTTTACTGTTGTACTAGTTGTAGTGATCTACTTTTGGATATTAGAAGGCACTGTTTTTGGGCACTGCAAAGCCAAGAATTGTAATGATTTTCCAGTAAGTTCATTCAATGCCCATTCTTCCAGACTTCAAAGACTTCACCTTTGGGACTTAGGTGGTATTATGTTGTGTTGAATGTATGCGATACAAAAAGGAAAGGTGTTTAACACTATTTTATAGTGCTGCAAGATTTGGTTGTTAAATAAACGAATGAGCACTCTGAGGCCTTCGTCTACTTGATCACAAAGTAACCAGTCACTGTTTGGGGAAAAAACAAATCTATGTAACTTTTTAAGAAGGAAGAAACCTAACAAAAGAACACAATTAATTACAGAACTACTTTTTTGTTGTAATAATTTCTGTATCATATAATTAAAAAATTTTGCTTAAAATATTACAGGCATACCAACTAATGCTTTTGGAGGAAGGGTGGAGAAATTAGTGGTGAGGGGGTGGGGTGGCCACTGCTGATGTTGGAGCACAGTCCAGCTCTCTTAGACACCCCACAAGAGGAACACATGGAAAGTAAGAAGAAATACCAGAAGCAGCATCCATTTCTGCAGCTGGTGCTCCGTGCTAAAAGCAAGTGGGCAGCATGTTCCCTCCTTAACTTCTGCTTGCCAAGACTTCTGGAGTTTGTCACCAGTGGGTTACTTAAGACACTGATTTCAGTAGAGCCTTGAGTTGCTGACTTGCAGCAGTGTCATGCAGAGGAAACCATCTTGGTTAGCTAGCTTATGCTTCTTTAAACAGAAGCTGTAGAGAGGGTAGGGTTGAGTGGGAAATGAGAAATCTTCTCTTTCAGGATTTAGCTGATGCTGGTAGCTATGACGTACCTCCCTTACCCTTCAAGGAGAGAAAAAAATAATCCTGTGACTTACCTTTGAGGTGTCACCAATATATGCTCTCTTATAAGGCTGGATTTTTCCCCAGGATCACTGAAGTCTAGGTCGTGAATTTAAATCTGGTAACCAGCATTCTCCAAGCAAATACTCATGATTTCTGTTGCAACTCTCAACAATTTATGTATGTTTCCAGTAAAACAACTCATGTGATTCAGCTGGTTTATCTCTGATGTGTTGGGTTATGTATCTGCCTGTGCTAAACAGGCCTTCCATTAACCCGCTGGCCTGGTTTAGTTGGCCCAGCAATTAACATACGATCTTCTTACGGTGACAGTATTTGGAGAATTAGGTGGTGCTCTCATAGCTGAGATAGCAAATCGTCTTTGACGCTTATCAGATGGCATAAATTAGAGCAGCCTAAATTATGGGAATGAAAGAAAATTGCAAAAGAGGGGATAAGCACAAAGAAGGATGTATTCTTGGAATGTGCTTTAAGCATGTGTCCTGCAGGTTGTGAACTATCTAGGATTATTTTCATGACAAAATGCAGACATGAATAGTAGAACATACAATGAAAAGCCCTTTTAAATAAGAGTATTTTCTTGTAAGTTGATTTAGTACTGTAGCATGCAAAATGCTGTTTATATATAAAAAAAAAAAATGAAAAAAGGAAGCTGTTTCCAAAGTAATTGTGGAAATTCATTAGTGTCAATTGTGAAGAGTGGGTATTAGAATTTGCTTCGCAAATTCTTGACTGGATTACATTTGTTTTAAAAGTTAACAAGAAACATTTCTCCCAGGTTCACAGTAGCTAATTCATTAATATTTTGACACTTAATGAATGCAAATTACTTGTGTTCTGCAATGTCCTGATATTTTTCCGTGGTTCTTATGAAAATCAAAGCTTCTGGTTTGTTTCACATTACTTCCTTAGTTGAGTCAGTGAATTTGGACTGCTGTTGACTCAAAATATTTGGTTTGGGTTTGGTTTTTTCACTATGAGTGTGTACTGTAATGAACACCTTCTTGTTTTTGGGGTTTTTTTTTTTTCCTTCCCCCCCCCCTCCAAGGCTGCAGTTTTTACTGCATTTAGGTTGAAGTGAAGCTATGCAAGGAAGCAATGTTCATTCAACAATGTCTCATTCCCAAAAAAACCCCACCATAGTTCTTCCTGTGCTGGAGCAAAGGCTCTGTGTGTTAGCAGTAACTAGTCTTTTACTAGTCCTTTTTGGAGATTTGCAAGCTTGCTCTTTTCCTTGGGATGGATGCTTCTTCAAAGGGAACATGTGTTTTTCTGCATATGGACATATGCATGGGGGAAATGAGCTCATCGGAGCTGTTCGGTGCCTGGCTGGTTACTCGAGTCTTGATGGCCATTGTGCTACGAAAGGGAGTGTGTGCATATATAAGCAGTGTGATTTATAATGCAACAAATTTTGTGCAGCAATAACCTCTCTCTGCCTTGTGGTTGGGACTAACGTGGTTGGGAGAGCAGAAGTACAGTGCTGCCTACTGTAATGGCAGGCCAAGGTGAGTGTCTTCTGAGGCTGACTGCCCTGATTTTTACTGCCATTTACCCCAGTTCATTCTGGAGTACTATTTTGGATATGCAGTTAAAAACAGCATCAAAATCTCCTGTAAAATCACACCAGAGTGTACAGAAACTGCTCCATGCACAATAACAGCCCTCTTTGTGTCCTCTCCATCCCAGCAACTCTAGGTCCCCACCTATTTCCCTGTGGCTCCTGGGCAGGGAGCAATGCTGGGGGGAGCTGGCCTGGGGCTTTTTGGGTGCTGGGGTGTTCCTGCTGCCGGGACTGCCAGCCGTTACCAAACCAGCTGCAGAATAGCTGGGCTTTCCCTTTTGGCTGAACAAAACTAGTGCCCTCTCTGTTGGAGTGTAACCATTCCAGTCACATAATTGCAGGACTCAATGCAATCTTGAGACTTTACCTCTTTCTAACATTTACTTGAAACTCTCTAAGAGGCTCAAGCCACGCTAAAAATACCCCAGTCTGAGAAACCATCGTGTAATAATCTAATAAATGCAGGCAGATGCAGATTGTTTCTCATAGATAAGAGAATTCAGATGCTCTTTGACACAGCCAGTCTTGGGTTTACACTGCCTCTGTTAAGAAGTGTCTCTTCAGCACACACTAATGCTGTTAAGTTTCTTTGTATTTGCACACATTTATCCTGCACATCGCGTGGCTCACCATTGATTCTGTTGGCAGAATTTTGCTGGTGACTTTGAGTCTTCTCCTGATTTTGCTAAGATAAAGAAATTTTCTAAATTTTAAAATTAATTAGGAACGAAGAGGCTAATTTCAGTATTTCACCCATACGGAATAAATTTGATATGTATAGGCATAATTTATAGTTATATCATGTTTTTTGAACTAGAAGCAGTGGCATTCCGTTTTCTTAGTTACCCCTTAGACACATCAGACAAACAGTGTAATTTTCCTGTTTATTTATCTAGAGAAGTGTATGGTCTTATATTACAAAGCAATAGATCATGTATGACTGTTCCATAAAGCATTCTGAAGTTCTAATGAGAAAAAAGAAAGTTAATTAAGTATGGTATTAAATCATGCTGTTTATTCTTCAATTCTATTTAGCTGAAAGGCTACCATTAAATTTTCATGTTGAAAGTGACTTTTATTAAGTTTCTGTGGATATTCAAGATGGCTACGTAGGACTTCAAAACAAAATAATAGACTCCATGTTCTTCATTCATACTTTCTTGTAGTAGGCGTATAGTTCACCAAGGGGAAGTGCGAAGTCCTGCACCTGGGGAGGAACAACCCCATGCACCAATATATATTGGGGGCTGCAGAAAAGGACGTGGCGGACACCAAGTTGAAAATGAGCCAGCAATATGCCCTTACAGCAAAGAAACCTAATGGTATCCTGGGCTGCATTAGGCAAAGTATTGTCAGTAGGTTGAGGGAGGTGATCCTTCCCCTCTAGTCAGCACTGGTGAGGCCACACCTGGAGTGTTAGGTCCAGTTCTGGGCTCCCCAGGACAAGAGGGAGATGGGCATACTGGAGGGAGTCCAGACGAGATCTGCTAAAATGGTTAAGGGACCAGAGCATCTCTCCTGTGAGGAAAGGCTGAGAGAGCTAGAATGGCTCAACCTGGAGGAGAGAAGGCTCAGGGGGATCTTATCAGTTTTATATAAATGTCTGAAGGGATGGTGCAAAGAGGAAGGAGCCAGGCTCTTTCCAGTGGTATGCGGTGACAGGACCAGAGGCGATGGGCACAAACTGAAACACAGGAGGTTCCCCCTGAACATCAGGAAACATTTTTTCACTGTGAGGGTGACCGAGCACTGGCACAGGTTCCCCAGAGAGGTTGTGGGGTCTCCATCCTTGGAGATATTCAAAAGATGTCTGGACATGGGCCTGGGCAATGGACTGTAGGTGGCCCTGCTTGAGCAGTGGGGTTTGACTCCAGAACTTCAAGCATACTGTGATTCTGTGATACGTAAATGTTCCTGTAGTTGCTGTGCCTTGTGGTAGTGCCTACAGGCAGTAGTGTTTATTGCATAGTACTGACAGAATCATAAGTAAGTAGTAATAGAGCACAAGAGGAATTTGCAACCCAATCTGAAAAATGCTGTGTTTTGAATTAGAGAGCCACTGTAGTAGAAGCCAAGCATCAGTGGTAAGTAGCTGCGTGGTGTTATGCTGTAGATGAGTATAATGGAAAAGCACAAAATTAAAAGGTAACATCCTGTTGTAATACTGTTGCATGTACTGTGGTAATATAAAGGACAGTAACATACAGACGCGTGTGTACGTATGTCATGTTCGCTCATTCTGGGGATTTAATTACATAAAAAAATTCGTAATTAGGAACACTGTCTCATTAAAAATAATTGCAAAATACAGAAGTTCAGAATAACACATAGATTTGTCGCTCTTTAAGAATGAAACTAATGACAAATAATTAAATTGCCAGTAATAAAGCCATACAGCGGTTAACAAAAATAATCTCACTTTAATTGGGCAGGATTGTACTTTGTGATAATTAGTAAAATATGAATTATATTTGCTCTTTAATCTTTGAGCTGAAAAAGACAGGATGCATACATCATCTGTATTACCCTACGGTGAGAGCAGCACATATCACAAGAATACGAGCAGCAAAGGAACAGAATAACCGAAAGGTACATCACAGTGCACCAAATTTCGTAGCAATGACTTTACAGACCCCTTCTTCCACATTTTTTTTTTTTACCACCAGCCTTTGACATTTACATTAGCGTTCCTATGTTTAAAGAACTAAATATACACTGATGACACGATATGAGGCTTTTCACCTTGAGATCGCAAGTTCAAATTCAAATTTAATTGGCAATGACAAAGTAGTTGCCCTCCGCTCAGCGGTCTGTCTTGCAGTGAGTTGTTGGTCCTAGCCTCGAGGTCTGTGGAAGTGTGCCCATGTAGCACATGGCATGGGAGGGATCAGGCTTGCGAGAGGGTAGGAACTGAGTGGGCATCTGGACACTTAATTATTCTCCAACTCCTACAAAGTATGTTTATTTTTGCAAATATATGGTCAGACAGCAGTCAAGCCCAATCGGGTTGCCTCTGAGCATTTTCTTTACCCTGAGTCTTTCTGAAGCTGAGATACGATATGAGCACAAGCTCAGAGATCTGTGCATGCTTGTTTAATGTGATGTATAAATGGATATATTAAATGAGATATGTTTAGGGAGGATTGATTTTTCATGTGGTTTACTTGAACAGAGTTTCTCCAGTAATGTCAACTGTAAAGCTGTCCTGCCTCTTATTATTCATAAATAAAATGTCCTGTTCATTATTATTCATAATTTAAAAAAAGACCATCTGTTTAGACGGGAGATGAGCTTTTTTCCTTTTAAGTATTAATGAAGAGGTTTTTTGCTTTTGGCAACCCTTTCTTGTAACTATTACTTTGTGGTCAAAATGTATTTTTGTAGATGCCTCTTACCCACCTTTTAATCTGATAAAAATGCTAACTGGCATGATTGAGACCCACAGGAAAAATTCAGGGTTAAAATCTGCTTTTACTGCTACAACTAAAAACTTTGAAAAAAGAGAGAAAGCTTTTTAATGTTTTCCTTTTTCTGCCTCTTGCTTGTACTTAAAACTTTTTGGGGTTTTATTTTGTTTGGTAGTTTTGGTTTGCTTTTTAATGCAAGTAGAAAGGTTCGAAAGTGGAGCTTCTAGTACATGTAGGGCTATGTGCTTTTTTTTCTTTTTATTATTATAGCATAACACTGTTGTCATATGTTCATTACCTATATTACCTAAACAAGGGTTCTCAAGTCTTCAGTTGAGAAGTTGATGAATTATTGTGGAATCTTAGCTTTTTCATCATTGAATAGACTTGGGGGTATTAATTGTGTTCATTGTTTGGCTTCATAATACTTCCTACATCTCACTACTGCAGAAAGTTCCAGCTATCCCTCAGCTCTGTGTAGTTACCAAAAAAGTGGCCTTTTACCCTGTTCCCTCGCCCCAATAGCTTTCAGTTATAGTGGTGAATATGTTGACTCTAAAAGTCTACTATATATTAAGAATGCAGTAAAATTGTGGAAAACAGAATTTAAATAGCAGAACTACAGGGCTACCATGCTAAATGATTTCCCTCCCCCCCCGACCGCAACCCACTACCTCTTTGCCATCACAGTAGTCCTCAGAACCAGAGAAGTTTCTTCTTTTCTCGAAATCTTAGCAAAATTGAGAGTAACTGCCTTCATCTTCTTTTCCTAGTAGTTGTTTTAGCACTCACTTTGGAAGTTTTCTCTTTTTCCAGAGCTGGTTCCATCTTTTCTTGTACATCCTACAAGATCTGTTCCTTGATCTTTGATTCTATATGTCTTACTGGAGGACTGCTGTCTTTTTACTGGTAATGAGTTGACCTATCTGTATCCGGGACCTCTCTCCTTTTTGGATCAAACTCCACCTCCAGCCCATCTCTCTAAAAGCCAACCAAAACCCTTGTGGGACTCCAGCTACCTATTTGTAGCTAAAATAGTGCTCTTAAACTTTGCTTGCCCTGCCTCTTCTGCTACCTTTTTGCAGAGGATTAACTCATCATCCAGCACATCGCTTTGAACCCGTAACCTGAGTGTCATCCTTGACTGGTACTTGTAGGTCTTGGTCTCTGGTCTGTATCAAAAGACAGCATGTGGTATCAGCTGGTTGAGTTGCCACACCTAATCTTTCTTTTCTGTCTGCCCGCAGACCTGTAGGCCATGCCGTGATGATTGCGTATGTTACGATTTGATCTGTCTGGTCTCCATGCCTGTTGCCTCACGTGCTTTAAGCTTTCCTCTGCTCGCTTGGCTTGTCACTTCCTTCATCCGCTTGCTTTTTTCGGAGTTGCCCAAGTCAGATGACTTGTCCTTCATTTCCAAAGTCTCCAGCAATAGTGCCCCTTATGATTAACTAAGATTGATTCCTGTGGTATCTCTGCCAGTTATGCCAGACTTCATTTCTTAAACTTTCACTGTCTTCTAGCAAATGTTACTTCTCTTTTACGTCTAATGCAGCCTGGACTACTGCACTGAATCAGAGGTGCTGGGTGTTTTGATTTGCTCGTGTTCCTAAAAGGGCTTGAAATTTGCAAAATTTCTGTTTACTGCATTTCCAGTCTATTGTATTAATCCCCTTTTTTTCTTATTTGTTTTTCCTTCCAATGCCTGGTCAGATGTCTGGGGAGCGTGTGGGAAGCAGCTGGAGGATCACCCTTCCTCTCAGAGCCGACAGGCACAGCTACGATTTGTCCCATTCAGGATTGTGCTGATAGCCAAACTTGTCAGGAGTGAAGGTTTTCCTTTGGCTTCACTAGACTTATTATGAATTTATCATTTCGCTCTCTGCCCACTGGGTGTCTGACTCCCAATATTGGATAGGAATTTTCTGTGACAAGTTTCCTGTGACGAGGATGGGTCCAACATGCTGATCACTTCTGTATTCTTTGTGTGCCCTTTGTGTACCTGTTCTGTCTTTTGTGCTGTCTGATACAGGTTTAGAGGGTTGGTGCTTTTGTTACACATAGCTTGTCATTCATACCGTGGGTATATTTCTGACTTGAGCTAAATGTCTGTTTCATGGCTGCTTATAATTTGGTGATTATGGCATTTATGTGCCTGTAAAACACTATTATCCCCTTACAATAATTGTCAACATAATATTATCTATACTCCTTTAAAATCTTACTATCAATTTTAAAAATTAATTTTTCCAGTGATTAGATCCTTTCTTATAAACTGTAAAATTAATGTTCCTTTTGCAGAACCAAATGTAAAAGTGCTGGTTTTGAGGATGATCCTCCTGCCCTGTTTTTTCCTTTTTCTTTTTTCTCTTCTTCAAGCAGCAGTTGCCAGTGTACTCTTGTATTGCAAATGTGAATGCACAGATCCTACAGAGAACAGTGTTTTTCTAACTCTTTGAAATTAATATAAGTATCAGTATTTTTATTATTGTTGCTGATTCTAAAGGCTCCAGGAGATTGCAGTCCTCATTTCGTTCAGGCTTTATCCACACAGAGAGAGAGAAAAGATTCTCATCCAACATTTTGACTATTCCAGCGTGAAAAAATAAGCCACTATGGACAAATTTGTAATAAACAAGGCACCAAATGCAGGGGCGTACATGCTTTTTTGTCTGATTAAATGCTTGGCAGTTGTGTTGGAACTGGGGAATAGAGTTAAGGGCACAAAATTAGGCAAAAACTAAGAGCATGGACGTTAGTTTTGCTTGTGCCATCAGGCTTCCAAAACACCGAACGCAATGACTAGAAATTATGCGCATGTAAGGAAGGGGTTACTTTATTAAGGAAAAGGCATGTTGGAATAAAGAAGTTCGAGTGAAATAGTTTATTCCACGAAGAAACTCCGTGTTGTGCACAAAAAGAAATAGCTTCCAAAGGGATGTGCTTTAGTCTCTGATATTTTCAAGGGAGGCTTTCAGCGTTGCTCATTAGAGAATAGTGCAAGAGAGAAAGAATAAATGGCAGAGACTTATTATTGTGGTGTGCTGAATTTTTATTATTTGATTTGTCAGAGCTAAGCCTAGACAGTTTCCAAAATGTGCCTCTTCCAAGGTAAGTCTGCTGCTGTGTCTCAGTTGAATCCTTCTAATTAAATATGATTGTTTCATTACATTAACTAGATTATTTATGTGAGGGTATTTGATCTTTGCAGACTACAAAGACAAAATGCACCAAAATACAAATTTCCAAATACAGCTATTCGAGTGAAAATTAAAGACTAGTCTGACAATTTGAATTCACCTTTTATTTGGATTTTTGGTATGTAATGAAATGTTTTCTATTTATTTTTCTCACACCTGTAACATGCTCTAGTAGTAAATTATGCTTCAATTGTCTGGATTAAAGTAGGAATACCTTTTATTACTACAAAGAGAACAGTGAACAAGTTGGAAAAAGTACATCTAAACAAATTTAATTCTTCATCCATCTGCAAACGCATGATTATTTAGTTAACTGAAGGAAATATTATTATAACTATTCACAAACTACTTTGAAAGAATCTTTAGTGATGAGTCCAGTCATCCTAGAAGTCATGCATGTGTTGGAATCTGGATGTATTCTAAGGGGTTCAGAATATAACCTTTAAAATACTCTGAATTAGACTGTCCAGGAGTGTTACCTGAAGTTCATTAATTGTACCTTGTTATGGTTTGAAGAACCATCAACAATTTATTCTGGCTTAGACAATTATTCTATAACCCAATCACCCCTCCCCACCTTGGAAGGGGAGTCGGGGGGAAAAAACAAGGAAACCCGGGGGCTGAAATGTAAACAGACTTAATAGAACAAGACTAAATAAGTAACATTAATAACACTAAAGAACCAGTATTTATCCCGATACCAATACAAAATATACAAGGATTATACTTGGCCAATTCTATCAGCAGAAATCTGTGCACTCCCAGCAGTGGACAGCAAATGTTGGACACTGCGAGCGCTACGGCTTCATGAGGAAGGGAAGGGCTCAGGGCACCGGGGCAAGAAGTTCTCACACCCATTAAGGGAGAGAGAGCACTATGCAGCAAACTTTCTATTTTATATTGAATGTGACATTCGTGGTGTGAAATAATCCTGTTGGCCAGCTTGCGTCAAGTGCCCGGGCCTCGCCTTCTCCTCATCCCTGCACCTGACAAGCTCGAAAACACTGGGACCTTGAAACCCACATAGCAAAGCTGGTTATAAAGTAAATATTTTCACAGATTCTAAAAATTGCATTAATTATTTTTTTCCCTAGCATTAGAAGAGACTTTACTGTCAAGTAAAATTATTGAAAGAGAAATTAGTCCCGTGTCACTCAACCAGGACATATGTGTCACTTCAGAATATTGGATGCAAAACCTCTGAAATGAAAGAAAAATGCATTGAAGTTATACAGCATGACATTTGAAAACCAGAGAAAAATCTTGTGGCCAGTGTAAGGAAGACTGTGCTCCTTATTAGTTTGCAATGTCTCTGCATTTAAAGTATTTAAAGTGAAATGTAAGTAATAAACTTTTTAAAGTTGCCATTTCAAAATAGTGCTTACTTTTCAGATGTAAATACAAACTTCATTTTTACTGTATTCAGTGTTTGTGAAGGGCTCCCAAGGGTTGGCATTGCCATTCAGAGACAGCAAATTGGACAAAATTTAGCAATCATTTCCCAGTTTACCTCAGTGTGAAACATTGCCTGTAGTAGTAAGACAATTTATTTTTCCTCACTATACAGACACAGTCCTAATGCTCAACTGGTAATTTTTGAAATGAGATAAAGGCTTTACTTAGGTGGGCAATTTTGAAAGATAGAAAACTACCTAGGTGTAGACATCAGCATAGAGCTGATATGCTGTTAGGGGAAAAGTCGTTCAGATACCTTAAATCTGTGAGTACTGCTGATTCCTTCTTTGCCTATGAAGAAACAGGAGAGGGAGCAGCTACATTTATTCCACAATTCCATTTTCTTCATTTTCAAAAATGATAAACTTTCAGGATGTACCTGAGAAAAAAGAAATCATGATGAGATGTGTCTGGATGTGCAATTTTCATTCTGAAGAGTGATGCATTCTAAAGCAATGGACCTGTTATTAGGGAATAATCATGCTTATTTCACAATATATTTAGAAAGTTGGGGGCTAAAAGACCTCGTCTGTGTCTATATGCTGCAATTACTGCAGCTGTTACGAAAGGAGTTAATGTGAAAGCATTCCTATTGACAGGTGGTAGTCTCCTTGAATTTAGGATCCTCCTTAATTTCTCTGATCTGATTTGCTTGTTGTATTCCTCCCTCCCCCAGTCTGCTTATTTCTTCTTTATTCCCTCCTCTGCCTATCGCTTTCAGCCTTTTAAAACTATCCCATACATATTGTGAGCCTTTCATTTTAAAAAAAGATGAAGGGACACAGAGGGGACCTTAGGAAATCAGCCTTTTTTTAATAGGCTAAATAGTTTTTATTCAGTAGATTTTATTTCTTATATTCCCTATTTCTAGATCTCAGATCATTCCGATTGCTGCTGCTGAGTGTTCAGTTGGTGCCTTTATTACTGAAAAACAGTACCTAACACTGTTCTGATGAACCCAGCTAAGACCTTATCTGTGTAAAGCAGGTTGGAGGGGTGATTTCGGGTATTTTTCAGGCTGTTATGCTGTCAATGCTTTATGTTTTTGCAATAGTATTGAAAATGCTGTTGCCTTATACTCAGCTTTTGATACTCCCCTGGGAGAATTCATCTGTAAAGCACTACTGCTCCACCACTGTCCCCATCCTGTGTTTGCGCAGTTGATTCCCTGTGTCTAACTCTTCCACCTTGGATTTGTCCCTTACTGAATTTCACAGAGGTTGCTTTTCAGGCAATTTGCCAATAATCTCTGTCATTTCGAGTTTCTTCTGCCTTTGTCATCTCCAAATAAGCATATCCTTTCTTCAACTTCATTAATTAAGACTGACTGGCACAGCTTGTGGTGCCACTTGATACGTCTTTCCATTTTGAGTGGTCCATTGACAGCTCCTCTCTGTCTATAGTTAGTCAGTTTTGCATCTACATTTGTTATGTCAAGACTATGCAGTACAGATTAATTCCTTTTTATTTTAATGTTTTTATGAAGGACCTCTAAATACCTAGCTTGAAAGATTTTCATTAAGAGGCTTTTTTGAAGAAGCTTTTTTGAAGAAGCTTTTTTGAAGATCACTGAAAAGCTCGGAGTTTGTTCTTGCTGTAATAAAATCTTGTAAAAACGGCTTTTTCTGGCAGATGCAGTTAATGTAAGTTACATGAGGGTAGCTGATTAGGTTAGATTTTGCAGTAGGTTTATTGAACTTAAATAGGACGTAGTAAAATCACGAAACTGTTGCCAGAAATTCTTTTTTCTGTTAGAGGTGGAGTTGCCTGCTATTAAAGTGTGTTCTTTATAAAACTGACTGACTAACCTACATCACCATGCAAACAGTGAGATGCTGAATTACTTAGTGAGGTAGCATGGGAGGCCCTATGAACTAAAGTAATTTTTTCCCCCATCTTCCTCATGCTGACAAAAACTCCCCAGTTCCTATGTCAGTTTTATCCAGCCTGGTTTGCACCAATGTTCTCACAGAAAAGATGTCAAATCCTGTGACTGGAGTTGGAGTTTTCTGTATAGACTCCACAGAGTGAAGCTTGTAGAAATCAGTTGGTCCCACACCTTTGGAGGTATTTGAATTCCATACTTGCGTTGACTTCCTTGAGTTAAATGTCTGATTTCCTTGGGTTAAATGTCTGAATGCCTTCAAAGGTCCCAGCCTGAGAGAGCAGTTTGGATAGTTGAAGTCGATGTAGGGCTGATGTGGGCTTCCTGCCATTGCAGGCAGTGCTTATTGGTGATCACATGACCATGTTTATCTAACTAAGATCTGACCCTCCAAAAGAGAATTAGCCTTCAGTATCTCCTCATCTTCACAGCACCTCGGACTACATTAAGGAAGGTGGGAGCTCAGATCATATGGGCTGTGTAGTCCTTTAACACCAAAATTACTAAGAAGAATAATACTAAGCAACAGGCAGGTGCCAAGATCTCTTGGGTTATGGGTAGTTAAATGAGATGCTGTTTTTAAATGTACTATAGACTTTGCTTCTTAAATTATTTCAGCAAATTCTAGCCACTTAAAAACTTGTATGTGTTTTTAATATCTCCCGAACAATATCCAATATATCCATATATTCTCTTTACATTAATAAAAATCAGATTTGCTCACAAAGTGTGAAGTCCATCCTTCCCACAGAGGTTTTTTTTGCTTCTTTTTTCTTTCAAAAACTCTTTAGGGATTTTTGGATAGAGGAGGAGTTACCTTCCCTCAATCTACAACTAGGCTTCAAAATGTTTTTTTCTGAGGGTGATAGTCAAGTTTGTGTAATAGCAGAAAACTTGTAATCCCAGCTTGGACAGCCTTCCTCTGCTTTGCCTTCCTTCATGATGTTGGTAGCCAAAAGGCAAGAAATCCCTCCATCCCTTTCCCACTGAATTGTGGTGACAGTTACCTTCATCGTGTAGATTAGTGTGCTTAGGTTGCATCCTTGCATAACTGATGAAATTTGCATTTGATGCAAACTATTTCAAATACCTTGAGAGGTCCTACAGGGGCAGCTTTCTTCTGAAGTTGTGTTTGTCTCCTGCTGTGAATTAAAAAGCTTTATGTATTCCACTATGAAAAAGGTTGAAGATGGTTTCTTTGTAGTCCCTTTAACTCAGATTTAGAAAATTAAGTTCTGTGTCTACTGATTTTTCGGATTTTTGTGTCTTGAATACTTAGTTCAGTAACACCATGGTTTGTAACTTTTACTGCAAGCCTGTAAGGTTGCCTTTGCAACAGATGATTTCATCCTGTATCACCGTACTCCTAATTAATATGATGCAATTTTGAAGTATCACCTTTATGGCTAAGAAGACACAGCAGCAGCAAACACAGATCACTTTGTTTCTGCAGTGTTTATTCAATAATATTTTAGTTATAATTTGGGAAAAGCTAGCTTGCCTGCAAGCACAATTCTGCTCATCTGTATGATTTAATTAATAGTTAATTATGTCAGGGTCCCTACATAATAACATTATGCAACTCCGTTTCTGTGTAAATAACTCCTTACAACTGACACTTTAACACTGATAGCCTCAGGAAATAAAAGTGGTTTTCTGTATTTTAAGCAACCTTGCTTTTTTGCTAAGCACAGAAGCTTATTCTCCCCTCTTGCTGAAGATAATAAGTGTTTTGCTGGAGACTGCTGTGGGTTCAGGGAAAACAGCTGGAATCAATGTATACAGCCCCAGTCTGGAAATGTGGGGATGCTTTTTTTTGAGTGCCAAGAACTGTCTGCCTGCTATTTGTGCAGGGACTTGGCTTCTCTCTGTTCTAGCACCTCTGACTGCATTACATTTTCTTGTTTTCTGTTAAGGCTTTATAGTCTTTGATAAACAGCAAGATTTGCTATGTGTCTCTTTCACTTAAGCATTTACTTAATCTTCAACTACAGTAGCATCTGGGTACTCAAGTCTTTAGTCTGTGTAACCTTTTATGCATCCCTGAGACTGTATGATGGCCAGGTAAAACTGGGAGATCAAGTCGGGCCTAGAGGCCAGAAGACAAGAAGCAATTTGTCAGATGTCAGATAGGAGCTTTCTATAGTGCAGGTCACTACCTCTGGTGCCTGAGTCTTAGCCCAAGCTGGCGGGTTGTCCTTTCTTTGCGTAATCACTCTGAAACATCTATTTACAAGGTACTGTGTTCTCCGCAGTGTGGAACAGAGTGCAAAACATGGAGCTGAATGATGTGTTGCTGATCTTTGGTTTTCAGAAGTATTAATAGTAAATTCTTTCAGTAAGGAGGCCAAAAAGTAGTTTTTCCACCACTTCAAACGTGTGTATGTGGTATACAGAGAAGTTACAGCACATATCGTTCATGGAAGTGTCCTGTTTTGCCTGCCTGTATTTCAGATCTATTTTTATGCACCACTTCTTTTCAAGGTCCTGAATAGTACCGCTTGCTTGTGGAATTGTGCATATCCTGAATCTTAGATTTCTAGTGTATCTAAATTTGTACTCTTCCTTAATGAAAGCTTTGCAAATAAGCATCCTTTAGAGACCTGGCACATTATGGATGTAAAAGCAAATGAGACACAGCCAACCTTAGAATGTAAAAACTGGTGGTAGAATTTCCCTTGGTTTTTTGGCTTGTAGCATTTTTCCCTTTATATTATCATATAAAATATTTTAATCTAACTCCCATGATAGTGGGATAATTGGTATTTTGAAAATGAATGTTTGATACTTGAATTTGTTCTGTGTTCTGAATTTATTTGTGAGCTATTAAACAATAAAAAGGAACATAGTGGTGTAAAGATTATTAAAGCTGAAAGAATCCCAAAATTGTTTCTTTTTACAGCTTGTACCAGTTTTATCTACAGATATCTTTTTTTTTTTCTTTTTCCCTTCTTTCTCTCAGATGAGTAGTGCTTTTTTCCTTTCAGATTTTTGTAAGTCTGGGTAATACAGCATTGTTTGGGTCAAGCCACATGGAAATGTGTTGTACACTGCCCCCCCACCGACTGTGTTATTGACATCAGAAAAAAAAAAATCAGAGAACGCTTTGTCAACCTTTAAGTAATAATAAAAAAACCCCTTTGATTATTTTTGCAAACTACTGTGCCAAAGTAGGTCCAACGGTGCCCTTAAACATTTTTGTGTCCTTGCTTTCTAATATAGAATTACAATGAGCAAAGACCCAACTTATTTTGACCATTTACATTAATAATTTAGAAAACAATATTATTGTAATGCTTTCTAACTGTAGCAGCATGGTTTGTTTAAAATCTTTCCCAAAAACAGTTTAACACTATTACGGTGTCCTTCATGTTTTGCGGTAAATGGAGCAGCACTTGAGCTGTACGAAGTTTTCATACTAATGCGGATAGGGAGGAGAAGAATCTAATTTGATGTTACTAGAAAGTGAGGTATTATCAGGGATTTAACTTAACTCTGAGATCAATAGTTGCAGCGCTAATAAAGGGGAATTTATCACTCTGTATTTGTTGTATAGTAGCTTTCCCTTAAAGATGACAGGACTATATCAGTGAGGGTGGGGCTACCATCAGCTCAATTTAGAGGAAAAAACCCTCAATTAACTGCAAGTCTGAAGTGAATGTAGGATGGATACACTGGTTTGAATAAAAGGTAGTGAATATTTCTTATTACTTTGCTGTGTCCTGGCATATAGATATATTCAATGAGAGTCCAGGGAAGCTGTGGATGCCCCATCCCTGGAAGTGTTCAAGGCCAGGCTGGATGAGTCTTTGAGCAGCCTGGTCTAGTGGGAGGCGTCCCTGTCCATGGCAGGGGGGTTGGAACTAGATGATCTTTAAGGTCCCTTCCAACCCAAACTATTCTGTGATTCTGTGTGATTTGTATCACATCTCTTCAGAAGCGTGTGGTACAAGGGAAAAGGTGGGCTAGGAAATGAATATGGCAAATCCAAAAGGGGCAGAATTCCCTACACGAGAAAGGTATTGGGAACTTTCACTTTGTTACAGATGTGGAGATAAAGGCAGGAGCTGGTTTTGTTCATTAAGGTTGAAAGTGTCTTCCACTGAAGTGTAGTGGTAAGCTGCATGGGTGGGAGGGTAGTTTAGGTCTCGCAATGGCAAAGCCCTCCATCCTCCCTCAGCATCCTTCCCTGTGAGCTACAGAGGAGATGAGCAAGTGAATGAGGGACATGTTTGGTAAGGTCCATTGATCCGTCTACGTGGTCCACAGCAGCTGCTTAAAACTGAAAGCAGCATACCTCTAATTCAGTGATCTTCTGGTTGCTTGTGTGCATGGATTTCAATGTATTTACATATGTGAATATGTTATGTAAAGAATTATTCCATATTGGAGTTGTTGCAGGCATTGTGCTAATTAGGGCGCCGCAGCAGGTAGTGGAATAGGGCTTGTTTTGCAGTAGCAGAGCAGTGGCAGCCCAAGTGTAGACATCTACATGGTACCTGTGGTCACTGGTGTTGAGGGAGTAAGGACCATGATTTGTCAAAGCAGAGCTGATACCCAGCCACCCAAGTATTTTAAATACAAATGTGATCAATTTTCAGTATCTCCTGAAGTGATTTCTGTAAGGTTGTCTGTCTGGTTTGTGAAGCTGTGGCTATATCACTCTTAAGCTTAGGAAAGGGTAGAGTGCTGTGAGAATGATGTGACCTTACTGATTTCTTGCCTCTTCCCGCCTTTCCCTACAGTTACAGCAAGTTCTTAGGCTGGGTCCTGGACTGTTTGCAGAATGGCTCCAAGTTAAATAATGCGGAAAGTTTAAAAAAACAAACAAAACAACCCCAAAAAGACCTCACCCTAAACCCACCATCCTTTCTACTTTTCTGGCTTATTTTTCAATCACTGTAATGTTGGGAGAGACATCAAAATTAGAAGAGTACATCTCACATTTGGGGGGTACCTCCAAACTGGAAATGGTGCAACAGGAGATGGGCTCTAGGGCAGTAGTGTTCACTTTTTTGTCTTAATTCTTTTTTGCTTGTTTTTCCCTGTGCATCCCCATGTGATTTATGTCTGTGCAGGTGAGGAGCAAGCATGGAATCACCACAAGACAGCTTCACAAGATTTTTGAACCACTTCTAAGATTCCTGTTACAGAAAGAGTAACTGCACTTTATTCCGGGGTACATAGTCTACTTGGAGCTATCAATATATATTATTCAGACTCTATATAATGGCAAGCAACCAGCACAGTAATCGTAAGATCAAAGAGACTTGGAAAACAGCAGAAAAGGATCTGCTTCCTCATTAAATTTTAGAGATAAGGACACAGGCAGAAATTGAAATAAACTTTTTTCATTAGGGAAAAAAAATTACTGGGGCCACAGGATCACGAGTGCATGCCAAATACTGCTAGGCTTTAAAGTACTTGCAGGGCTTGTGTTCCACGCACCTATTTTATTCATAATGCACCTTCCTTGGGGAAGATAATCTCTGTGAGAGGGGCACAATGTGACCCAGAAACAAGGTAGCTCTGGTCTTGGGAGAGCTGGGAGAACATTGTGAGCTCTGTGACCAAGAAGTTGTGTAAGTCTTGGCAAGTTAATGCTCCTCTTTGATTTTCAGTGCTTTGCCTAACTATGCAGAGCAGGCAGGATCAGTTACTGGCACAGTTAGTGTTTCTTACTGTACATTTGTATGGTGCCTAGTACAGCATATCCCTAGTCGTAAGAGCCTCAGTGCCAGAGATCATGCATGTTGTAGGCTGTGCAAAACATACTGGATGCTGAAAATCCTTAGGAAAAGCAGATTCAAACTATGTGTTGGCCCACTAGATTTCTTCATCAATCATCAGAACTGGGTGATCTACATTTTAATGCGGTGTCGCATTCGGTGAGATATCTCATTGATATTGGCTAGCTAGTAGGTAGCATTTGGTATACTACATCAATAAGTTTGCGTCAGGGTGGGAATGAGGGCTTACTCTGTCCCTGGTTTTTTTGGGTATGAGGCAGTGCTATGGATTCTTGCTCAGATCGTGGTTCTGCTTCTCAATACCATCTCGGATATCTGAGTAGCAGTAATGCCCAGCGCGCCATTGGGACGAAGTCTGCTGGCAGACCTTGGGAGGGAACCCAGCTCTGTGTGCTTGGTCCAGAGTCCAGCGGGATGTTGCCCTGCACATGAGAAAGAGGGGGCCAAGCTTGGCAGCTGTGGCAGCATTGGCCAAGGAGCTTGGCTGTGCGCACAGGGTTCTCTCTTGGGCCACTGCTTAGGGCAGAATTTAAGCCCATGACCCAGGCTGCCCGCTCGCCTCTTTGCAGGGGAAAGAGTGTGGCTGTGTGCATGGCTCTTGCTGAGGAAAACCAGCTTGTGTCTAACACCCCCTCTCTCACCCCTTAGATCTAGTCAGCTGAAACAGCCAAAACACAAAGGCTACTTAAGCCGCTTTTACAACCTTGTGATCCATCACTCGGGCAGGACAAGGCTATGGGGCAGTTGCCAAACAACGGCTGATCTGTTGGGGAGCACAGAGTGTTTTTGCATGCTACAAGTAGAACCTCTTGGCTGGTGGATACAGTGTTTTCTCCTCCTGCCTGCTCCAGAACCTGCTTGGCCTTGGTGGATCAAAGGAGTTAGGAGCATCTCTGCCCAGCTGCTCTGCGCCTGCTTCCTTGCCTTCCCTGCCTGGCACCAGGTTGGGGAGCTTTCATCTCTATGATAATTGCTCTTCCTTTTCATTTCTCATGAGTATTCTGGAAAGAATGGAGTTCAACTTTGGTTTTAAGGTTGAGCTACAGCCTGCACTTGTCTGCCTAGGGCTGAGAAAACAAGGCAGAAACAGTAGTTGAGGATGTATCAGTCTAATAAAGCAAATTTATATACTAGGCTCCCCATATTGAGCAAATTTTTAAAGCCAGCAGCATGTGCATTATGTAATAACAGAAATTAATATTGTATAGGATAGTAGGCAAACAGGCCTTTCTGGACAGATGGGAGTGTGACACAGCTTTGTGAATCGGAAAATCAACAATTAAAGTAAAAAAGGAAAAAAAAAGATTAAACTTCAGTTTCAAAATTTTGATCTTTTGACTGTTGCTCCCTAAGTGGCAAAGGTTTTTTATGATGGTTAACTGTAGTGGAGAGGGGCAACAGGAGAACTAGACAAATGTTGTAAGAATGTGCAACATTTTCTATGAGTAAAGATTCTAATTCTGTTCTTTCAGGTAAATCTTTTAGATGTGTGTTTTTTCATGGGTTTTTTGTTTACCCAAGAGATTGGAATCATAGTTAAGCAATATTAAAAAATGCATATTGTGTATCTAATAGGCCAGCACTTTGAATATACATAATTATATTTCCATAGCTTTTTTCCTGAGTTCAGGATGTTAATAACTTCTGAATAATTAAGTATTTTGGATACTTCCTGTTGAAGGAAGCAAAAGATTTGTTAATGGTGAATGGAGACATCAAACTGCAGTCCTAGAAGAGTCTTTGGCTTCCTTTTTTACAACTGAATCCATTCCTGTATTATTTGGGACCTTTACATTGCCTTGTCTCTGTTTTCCCCTTTCTGGGGCAATCAGCACTGCTGGTAGATATTTCGGGAATATTCAAAGGGCAATCTCTCAAGCTGAGCAAATGTTAAATTAATTTAGGAAAACAATCTAAGATTAATTACACGCAGAAATTTCGACCCAGTCATACAGAAAAGTCCATATGAAATCACTTAGGTATCTTCTTTGATGCTTATGCTGGCTGTATGCACGTGTTGTATCCTCCAAGCCAACTCTCTTTCACAGTTATTAAAAGAATAGCAACATAGAGTTGAGTTTTCATTGCAGACCATGTTGTCTAACCACAGTGAAAAAGGTGAGGTCTAATCATAATCTAAACTATATGAGAACGTATTATTGAACATAATGGGA
Organism: Stercorarius parasiticus; assembly: GCA_013396915.1. Classification (NCBI taxonomy): domain Eukaryota; kingdom Metazoa; phylum Chordata; class Aves; order Charadriiformes; family Stercorariidae; genus Stercorarius; species Stercorarius parasiticus. Next base: position 681,268 of record VWZL01001479.1, on the reverse strand, counting down.
ACTCCCATTCCGCCCTCCACCCCAAAGTAAAACTTTTAAAACATGCAACATCCCAAATTCAAATGATCATGTTTGCCTTATTAAGGTAACATTTGCATGAAGTTCAACACACTTTCAGTAATACTTAAATGGAGTAACGACAGTGATAATGCTTCATAGTTTTTGTGGAGTACAAGGATACGGAGTATCTAATGTCATAATCAGCATGCTAACTCCATGATCTTTTTTCTGCTACATTGGTTAGCAAAGGTAAGCAGGTTAATATTGCATGATAAAAAGTTCAATTATTCATGATGCAAGGGATGGAAGAGTTCCATGAAAAAATCAAAGCTGCTTGATATGTAGGTGCCAGTGAATGGTATTCCATGCTGAACATTCCTCCCAGTTTACGTGCACACACATAACGTGTTCAAAAGGATTCTTTGTCCAGATGCTCTTAATTCTTTACTAACATGCACACAAATGACAAGCTGTGTTTGTGTTCATCAGCCCCAAATAGCCAGAGAACAAGGGTTGGAGTATATTTTTATTAAAAGAGGATATCTTTAATGAAAGTACCGTTTTTCAGAAAAAAATGATGGTTGTGTATGCTTGTAAGATATTTAATGAAAGAACACTGCAAAGCTATGTCTGGGAGATGATTAATGCAAGCCCTAAGGCTTATTTCTGTACATTAAAAGTAAAACAGCATTTCTTGAAGATGCATTAATTTGTCTTGGTGGTGGTAAGACTATCCACAAAGTGGTTGTTGGTAATAAAATGAGACTTCATTTTTAGTTGAACCAATTTGAAGCTCACTAGAAGTGCTTCATGTAATTGAATTTGAGAGATTCTGTTTATTCCTGTATGACAACAACATCCATGTATTCAGAGTTCATGGACCTGTATGTCTCATACCGGCATGACTGGATTCGTCATGTTAAGTATTGTGAGGTAGTTCGGTAACTGAGTGCAAGTTTAAGAGTTGCAAATGCAACGTGTAATTTCAAAAGTAATTTTGTATACTGGTATATCTGGATATTATGAACAATCTGTGCACTCGTGAGTGATTTGCTACAGCTTATACTGTTTCAAATTCAATGAAAAATGTCTGCATGATTATCGAATGAGGGCATACTGTTTTGGTTTTTTGTTTGATTTATTTTTTTCTTTTTTTACTGACGCTCTTACTGTGATTATTTAATCTATACTATATTTTCAGTGAAGGTCTGGGGACCTGATGGGATACGCCCACGGGTACTGAAGGAACTGGCAGATGAGGTTGCTAAACCGCTCTCTATTATATTCCAAAAGTCATGGCAGTCTGGTGAAGTCCCCACTGACTGGAAAAGGGGAAGCATAATCCCCATTTTCCAAAAGGGAAAGAAGGATGAACCAGGGAACTATAGGCCAGTCAGTCTCACCTCTGTGCCTTGTAAGGTTATGGAGCAGATCCTCCTGGAGGCACTGCTGAGGCAGAAGAATAACAAAGAGGTGATTGGGTACAATCAACACGGCCTCACCAAGGGCAAATCGTGCCTGACAAACCTGGTGGCCTTCTATGAGAAGGTCACAGCATCAATAGGCAAGGGGAGAGCAACTGACATCATTTACCTGGACCTGAGCAAAGCCTTTGACACTGTCCCGCATGACATCCTGGTCTCCAAGCTGATAAAATATGGGTTTGATGGAC